>JBDJHY010459498.1:0-17571 GCA_039654485.1 Withania somnifera | reverse complement strand
CCCATTGCAGATCGAGTCGTATGAGGTGAAAGTTTCCTATACGTTTCTAGGAGGTTTGGAGATCTCAAATGTGTCAACATCAATGGTGACTCCTTATTTCGATAAATCATTTCTTCGGACAGAAGAAGATTATGTAAACACTTACTCGAGAAGAAGCCATTATAAATGCCGAAAAGACTAGACCTACTAACGACACAAAAACAGATGGAAGGTTAAAATTTGTCATAGAAGGGCTACCTAGGATCTATGCTTATTTTCAACTCCCCGAAGCATTTCGTTGATTACTACGCCCTTCCTCGTCTTTAGATCCTTTTTGCATATGGCATCGCCACTCCCTTTGGCAGCATCCATTAATTTGAAACTTAATTTGAAAGTCATATTTCGACCCGAACGTTTTCGGGATACTGCTAATAACCAACGAGGCAATTGCAAAATGTATCGAAACCCCGAGTAGTAAAAAAAATGGGATGCTGTATTTCAAAGAATGGATTTCATATTCAAATAAACCTTGTAATCATAAGAAACTGGATTTCTTAGTTATGGGCCTAGCAAAAGAATCGTTAAATATCCCGCCTTGGAAGTACGTTCACAAGAATGAAACTCAAAGGAAAAATCGTGGATATCTTATAAGAACTCCACATAACTTTCAATTTGGAAGTTATCCTATAGATGTTGTATTCAGGCCTGTTCGAAACGCAAATCATACTATTCATTCCTATGGGAATGGGAATGGGAATGAAAAACCTCCTGATGAGGAGTTTGGTTTCAAACCTTGGTTCAAACAGGAGGAGTACATCATGATAATGTGCCTTGGATGATCCCCTTTTTAAACCTGCTCCCATTTCAATTTTGAGTCAAGGAAAAAATGGATCCAATGGTACGATTCCTCCGTCACCACAGAATGAAAAGGGTGATCTCGTAGTTCTTGGTCTGTGAAGATGCGTTGTTAGGTACTCCATTTTATTTTTCCATTGAGGTCGAACCTAAACTTGTGCTCGAGAGATAGTTGTCCGTAGGTTGGGTTTGAGAGTCATGTGATGGGTGACTATCCAGCACGACTGGAAATTGGTCAAATTCTTCACTAATAGAAACCAAAATGAAGGATTTGACTGATAGAACAAGTATAATAAGTTTCATAATTGGACCTTGAACCCCTTTCATATGATGGGAGTTGCCGGTGTATTGGGCACTGCTTTGCTATGCATCATTCATGGTGCTACCATAGAAAATACTTTATTTGAAGACAGTGAGCCCTTACTTTTGAGTCTATTAGCTGCAACAAGGTCTGCAGGAACAAGTGTTGTCCTTTATCCATATATTCATTCGATCCACCTTTATTTTATTCCGTCCCAAGAATTCTAACACGGTTTTATACCCATCTAGGAATAATGAAATATTTTCAAATTTCATTTCTATCATTATTATGATAATACATATTCCAACCTGCTTGACTATCAGAAAAATAAATGGACTGGACATTTGATATTCTCGCTGATATAAAGGCATAAAAATAAGAAAGAATATATAGGATTTAGAATCGGGTTTTTAGCATTTAACCTTTTTGTGCAATAAATCCCTCTGGCCGAAGACTAATGGTAGGTGGTCCTGGGGAGCACCTCGAGCCAATCTTCGAATACCAGGCTCTACGGTGCTGAAGTAACCCATGTCATACTCCCAGGAAAAGCTCGAACGACTTTGAGAAAGAGGGTACTTGTACCTGAAACTGACACAGGTGGGTATGCTTTTTTTATGTCGAAGTGTATTTTTTTAGAACTGCCATTTAAAAATTAAAAAATTACTCCATTGATGAGAAGGGACTAGGGAAATCTTAAACCCAATTCCTACGGTAATGAATATGAGCGCAATTGAATGATGTATGAAATATATGACTAAGGTGGATCTATTGATCTTGATGGATACCTACTTGAGCTTCGGCAAAGAACCACAGGTCAATTCCGCTTTTGGGCCACCCTTAACTAGGGGTTCTTGCAAAGTGGAACCATGTAGTACAAGACACGAGATAGATCTTCCAAAGAACAAGGCCTTTTTTTGAATAAGCCAATTCATTTAGGACAGTTCAGAAAAAAAAAATAGGTGCAGAGACTCAATGGAATTTGTATGATAATGATCGAGTGACATTGCTTCTTTGCCCCGAAGCGAGTGTGCCCCATGCTACTCGGGTCAGAGCGTAAGCTAGTAATGCTTTTGGCTACTGGACTTTTGCCATCTAGGGTGGAGTATTCACGCTTTTACATCCTTGAATAGCCCAATTCAAGAACAATTGGCGGCTGACAAAATTCTCAACGACTGAGATTCCTTAATTCTATTAACTAATGAAATACCGCATTTTGATTATTGCTTTATTGTAATTTCTGCACATGTTTCTCTTTATTTTACTTATTAGTATGATATTTATTTCCTCCTCAATTGAAAAATTAGTTTTAGTCGGGAACCACGTGGATTCTAAGGGATGCCTAACCTCTTCCCTTTGGTATAACCTGAACCCTTACCTAGACTGTGAATTTACAATTAACGTTTTTTCAAATACCTTTCAAACGGTTCCTACTTTTTATATAATTAGATGGCGACTCTAAATAACATACTTTTTTATTTTTTTTCTAATTTTTATATACAATTATTTTTTAAAAAAAATTGAGTCCCAAGTTCGCGTTCTATCTTAAAAAATAGGAAGGTCAAACAGATGGCGGCTCTGCTGGGGATTTTCAAGGTTCTAATCATTATGAAATTATTTTTTCAATTGAGGAGGTGTTGCATGTATAATTATTTTTGTAAATTACGCAATTATTTATTCGCTTTATACATGTCTTGTATATTCTGTTATTTATTTATTATATTATTTATTTTATGGTTTTTTTTTTATAAATTATGTGTTTAAATTATGAATTACTATAACTGTCTTTGCATTCATGGCATTTTTTGTCACTTGGCTTATTTTTTTTAAAAATCTCTTAACGGACAGTACGTGCTCCCGCGACTGATTTTTTGGAGGTTTAATCGCTTTTGCGGTTTTCACGGCAAGACTATTGGCTCGCTAGGCGGTCAGTGATCGTGGTGAAATTCAATTCGGATAGTCCGTTGTAGTCACCATTCTTTCAAAAATCCTACTCTTAGTATAACTAGGTTAGAGCAGTTCCAAATCCTTTTTGAACTACACATGCTGACTAAGGATGACTCGGTACCTACGATATATCAGGACCATTAGAAGATCATATTGATCCAATATCGTACAATTATTCTTATATGTTAAGTTGAAGGATAACGTCAAGTTATGTGAACCATTGCCCCTGAAGGGTCGAGATTTTATGTTAGACAGTTTTTTTTGTTGTAATTAAATATGGTCGTCATCTAATTGGCATTCGAAAGTTTAAAAATTCAAGGAGTTCGAAGACGAAGAACCACCTAGGAAGTTTGGTTTAGGATTGTTTGTCTGAGTGGGACTGTTATTTATTCGTACATTCCTTTCCCTTACTCTATATTCACATTTAAGTTATTCACTAATTTGTAAATATTATATTTTTAGAGGAAATGGAACATCTTACAAATGACATACATATTTTTTAATTCATTAGGCTTACCTTTGGTACAAAAGGTTGCATGTATATTAGGACAGGTTATACATTGTGTATATGTTAATGAATGTGTGATTTGTTTCGTTCATATTTATTTTATTTTGTTTACTATAAATATTTTTCTTTAAACATAGTTCATTTTTTTGACATTAAAGTTCAGAGTTATTGGTTTTATACAATTTTGTGGGTCAGTTATTGTCATTCAACCCGATTCAATTTTCAATTTGCTTGTCGCAAGTCGAAACTACGTTTGACCTAATTCCTGCTTCAACCAAATATGTAGGCGCCACACCGATTTGGTCACATTTCTCGTAAGATTTTTATTTCTTTTTATAGTGAAAATTGGGAAAGAATTTTTGAGAGGATCTCAAAAAAATTAAAAAGAAAAATCATGTTTCTACAGCTAAGGCTGAAAACCAGATAAAAAAAGTGCAACTGGGCAGAATTTTTGAGAAGATCTTAAAACTCCCACTAATGTCAAATCATGTATCAACATATCGAGATTTATTTTGAAGCATCTAACTAATTTTTTTTTTGAGGAAGATCCTAAAATATTTTATTAAAATTGAATTTCGAGATGTCAACACACAGTTAGAAAATGAATCAGGGGAGTAATTTGACTATATGATCATTTTTTTTCATTCTATTATTCTTTTTTCATTAATATTTATCCTCATCATTTCTCGTCATTTGCAGAAAGAATCATCGTCTTTCAACAACGGAGGCGATAATGGTAATGCACATTTTTTTTAAAGGATCAATAATGCAAAATCCCTAGAGAAGTTGGAAAAAAAAATAGGTCCCTACAAAATAATTAGGAGGCCGCAACAATCATAGCGAAGAGCTAGTAGACGTTCTCTGTCTCAAGACATCAATACACATCAGATATACGAGGATCACTCTGAGTTTTTTCTGAATCTTTGCATTAAATTTTGTGCATAATTTTTATGGTTAGTAGATATCTTTGATTTTTCTTTTAAAAGTCCTCTTTTTAGTACCTTTTTATCAAAAAAGACAAAAAAGTAGTTATTCTTTTAGTTAGCTTTCATTTGTCCAGATTTTTTACTAAATTGGGTGAACTAGGCATCCTTAATTCTCCTCCCTTCGGTTGAGATATGTAGGCAACTCTTTTCGAATTCGAAGATTCTTATTCAATTTTTTTTAAATATGTGTTTTTTATCCTTATTATGAAAAAAAATATTTGATTCTCAAAAAAAATTGTCTTAACCCTTTGTTCAAAAATAAAAAGGTACATTTTTTCAGAATTTTTTTTGACTTGATTGAGTGCCAACCTAGTTGAAAATGCATCTATAAAATAAAAATTGATGTGATAAAGTGGATTGGCTTTGTAATGAACCATGGGTTCTTTTGGTATCTCTCATTCACATTTTTGTTCCACTCGAAAATATTCTATTGTATGCATTCAAGATAAGAATAAGATCGACCTCGTTGTTTCATGTGATTGTGCAATGAGTTTTTAGATTACGTTCAATTATATTGCATTGTTGATCTAGAACATGGCTCGAATTTTTTTCGAGGCAAAATTGTGAGATGTGTTTGATTTGGGAAAGAATTGTATGCCTTCTTTGACCCGATTAAGCTTTTTAAGTCTACCAAATGACATTAATCTCTAGTTTTTTTCACTTTGAGCCTAAGCATTTTTTGTTGGACAACCACATCATAACACATACCTTTTTGAGTGCTTACATGCACTAACCCTCTTTTGTCCCATTTCTCCTTGAGCGCACCAGAATGTACAAAAACATATTCAAGTTTTAAAGTTATCAAAGGTACCCCTGAAGGTTAAATAGATCAAAACAATTTAAAGAGAAAGGAAAGAGCCGAAGGTCCCCATGTGATCAAGTCAAGGAAAAATTCGCACAAAAAAGAAAAAACACTCCAACAAAAATGAAAAATTTTCAAATAATTGAAAAAAGTAATGACCCAGTAAATAAGGATCCAAAGAAGTCAAAATAAAAAAAGGAACAACAAAAAAGTTCAAGCACCAAAGGCATAACGATTTTCAAAAGCACAAATCAAGTGCAATGTTCAAGGAGGGATTAAGATACTTTTATCCTAAATAAATATTCTACCCATCTCCAAGGATACATTGCAAATCAATAACAAGTCTTACATGATCTCATTTCAAATGTTCTTAGATTAGTAAAGACTTACATGAAGGTCAAGCCTATGACATCACAGTTGCATGCGTTAAAAATTCTTTTGAGTTTGAGTGTATTTTAAAGGTCCTCAAATCAAAAAAATTAAAATGTGTGAGATAGGACTTTATTTGTGGTGGGGAAACTTGAAACATGAGGACTGATATAGTTCAAAGTCTTTGTTTGAAGCAAGACGAACAAATATGATCATTACTTAGGTATCTTTAAGGGACCACTTGAACCTACGTGAATCACTTAGAAGTCAATCTCAATTGAAAGAAAAGAGAGAGATTCTTCATGTACTACTAATTATTGATACCAACCAGGATCGAGAATTGATTCTCTCCGACAGTTTAATTCTTCAACATAAATTAACTATGCATTCGCTCTTATATTTGCCAGAGTGCATTTTTCTTTTCAATTTAGGTTGTCTATCTGTCAAATTGGACTGTTACCTTCTCAAATAACCTTTATATGTTTTCCTTAGAGTTTTGACCAAGTCGCTGGCAAAGCGACGATATTTCTACTAATCATTTCACACGAGTAAATGTATTTGGAAAATTTATCAATATGATAGATGTCAAGGTGACTCTCGTTATTCAAATAGGTGTCAAGGTGACTCCGCGTATCCAGAAAGGTGTGACAAGATGACTATGCATATCCAGATAGGTGTCAAGGTGACTCTATTTATTCAAATCGATGTCAATGTGAACCGTATTTCCAGACAAGTGTCAAGGTGACTTTACTTATCCAAGTCGATGTCAAGGTCACTTCGCATATCCAAAAATGTGTCAAGATGAATCCATTTATCCAAGTCGGTATCAGGATGACTCCACATATCTAGACAAAAATAGTTCCATGCACATATTTTTATTTTGAAGAGTTAATTTTATGTAAATATAGTTTCATTTTATTTTGAACACTACCAAGTTGTATGCAACATTTGGTGGGTAAGTTGGAATATATTTGGTGGTTGATTTTCGTACAACTTAGCGCGCGCCAAATTTTTTAAGAATAAAAAATTGATCAGGGAGCAGCTTCACATGACAAAAGAAAAAAGAAAAAAATTATTTTCTTGTCGTGCCAAGAGAAACACCTAATATACATTAAAAAATAGATTGTGGCTTTGGTCACGATATACAATTATCTCGATTGTTTGTCTCTCACAAATGAGCGTTTTACCTGTTTTGGCCATCTCCAATAAGTGGTACTCCTTTTGGCATTTTTTATTCACAAAGTTCTATGGTTACTTCCAAACACATGTACTCTTGGTTGAAAGTTTGGAGGTTTCCCAAAAACTTAAATCAAGAAGAAAGGTAGGAAGATATTTTCTTTTCATTTTTTTGTTTGGTATTCTTTTTTTTATTCTCTCCAAGGTTTCATAGTTATTTCCAAATGCGTGACTCTTAGTTGAAAGTTTGGAGGTTGCCCAAAAATCTAAACCAAGAAGAAAGGAAGGAAGATATTTTCTTTTCTTTTTTTTGTTTGATATTTTTTTCTTTTATTGGTGTATCTTTTGTTCACAAATGAAGTGATTTATATAGGTCAGGAACAAAAGTTATTGCAAGAGTGGAACTAATAGTGAGTTGAATGAAAAAAATTAATTCATTCATTAAAAGAAAAATGTCTCAATAGTTGAATTAATCCGTTAAAGGAGAATGAAAAAAAATGATTGCAAAAATTAAGTAAGATGTTATAACTTCTTACAATGTTGTTTGCAATAAATTTTAATTCGTGAGAAATAAGAATTACAAATAAAGTATGAAGAAATGAGAATATCTTAGTAATAAAGAATATGGATACAATTCTGTTCCTTCCTTGATTCTTCTCTCTTGATTTTCTCCATAATTCGAGGATCGTCAGTAGCTTAATTTGAATTTGATCTCTATGAAAGAGTTATGGATTTTGTGGATCTTCTTGAACATTTATTATCAAGAAGAGAGAGTCTTGATCTCTTTGTGAATATTTGTGAGTTTATAGAGTATTTGAGATGGCTCTTTAAGGGAATATGTTACCCATTAAATAGGTGTGATTTTGGGTTTAGGGTAAAGTAATCTCCAAGAGCTCTAATAGAAATTGAATTTATTTGTAGAGTTTATCCAAATTTTGATGTCTAAAAATGTCTCCTACTTCAAGGCCTGTCGGAGAGTGGACTTGATGAAACTCAGAGACGGAACTTGAAGTAATTTTCATTTTTCTAAATTTGCAGATCTAATTTGTGAGGAAAGAGATGATGGACAGATTTGATCCCACCAGGGTTGTCAATTTATTTGCAACAAAATTTAATTTATAAAAATAAATGACAAAAATCTAAAGAAAGAAGATTATTTTATTAATAAATATTGTGGGAACAATTCTATTCCTTCCTTGATTCTTCTCTCTTAGTTTTTTTCGCGTTTTGAGGGCAGTTACTAGTGTATTTCTCAAATGTAGGATTTTATAAAAGGATGATTTTGTGGATCTTCTTAATATTTGATTATCAAGAAAAGATCTCTTTGTAAATATTTATGAGTTTATGAAATATTCAAGATGCCTCTTCAGTGGATATCTTATCCTTTATATAGGTACAAATTTAGGATAGAGTAGCCTTCAAGATTCCTAACTGAAACTGGGATCATCTTGTAGAGTTCAATTTTTTTTTATATCTACAAATGTCACTACTTCAAGGCATATCGGAATGTAAACTTGATAAATTATCTCAAAGACGAGACTTGAAGTATGACCATCTTTGCGGTTTATGGCTCTAGATTTACAGCTCTTATTTGTGACTTGTGAGAGAAGAGATTAAGGACAGATTTAGTTTCATTGAGCGTTCTAATTTGTTTGCAATAAATTTTAATTCATGAAATAAACAACCATAAACAAAATATGAAGAAACATGAATATTTTATTGATAAAAAATATTGGTACAAGTATGTTCCTCCTTGATTCTAATCTCTTGATTATCTTCGTGATCCGATGGCTATTAGTATCATATTTCTCCGACGTAGAATAGTTTGGATTTGATCTCCAATAAAGGAGGAATTTGTGGATTTTCTTGATAGAGAGTCTTGATCTATTTGAGTATATTCATGAGTTTATGAAATATTCGAAATAACATTTCAAGGGAATATATTATCATTTGTATAGATATAAATTAGGGTTTAAGGTAGAACAACCTCTAAGAATCCTAACTTAAATTAGTTTCATATTATAGAATTTAAAAATTTTAATGTCTACATATGCATTTTAAAAAATATTTGGTAACAATGTATTTGTACTTTTTTTCTTTTGGATAAAGCTTAAAGAAGCTTTCTACTTTTCTTTCTCTCATTTAATAGGAATGTCTTCGGTTTGGCCATAAAAAAAATGGAGTTAGAAGTTAGAAGTTGGAGTTGTATTGGGCTTTATCTTTTTTAAAAGAGTTTGAAGTGTTAATTATAACTAAAAAGTGAAATAATTTTATGAAAAAAAGTTAAATCAAGTATTTAGGTATTTTTCATTTTTTCAAATATAATTTTGGAGTTGTATTTGAAATTTTTATGATCAAACTAATTTTTAAATAAAGTAAAATAATTTTTTCAAAAAATAGGAAAAAATTCTTATGGCCAAACAAGGCCTTAGATATGGAAATTCTTGATAAAAAATGCTTCTCTTGAAAGAATTCTATGAAACAAGGACGGACCCACATATGACATTTCGGGTCCTCGAGCATCATTAATAAATTTTACATATATATATATATATATAAAATATTTTAAAATAAATATAAAATATCCCTGAACACCCATAAACCAAATAATTGTTTGGGTGCTCTCGTTCGAAGTCAGGATGAGAGCGCTCAATGCCCTCTGTCGAGGGTTTTGGTCTCCCTGACATAGTTTGTGTTTTTTAATGCAACTGAAAACATCTTATGTTCATGGAATCTTCTTTTTATAAAATATTCTATCACTCCAACTTCTTTCTTCTCTTTTCTTTATTATTTTTTTACTTATCTTATCTTTTGTATCCCATTTATAAAATATATTTCAAAAATAAAATATATTAAACACACTATTTTAGAATAGATCTATCAAGAGATCGGGTCGAACCAGGATGGATCATAATGGGTTGAGCTATCAGTACTGAAATAAAATCGGGACAGTCAACTAGTATCATTGACCCATAACGGAACCAATCAGGCGGGATTAACAGGATTTTCAACAGTTTCGTCCCGTCACACTAATAAATGGAATGGAACCGGATGAGACAGGAAGAGATAACGGAATAAACGGGATAAAATTATTATTTTAAAAATACTTTAATTTATTATTTAGTTATGCTTTAAATAAGTATTTGGTTAACTTAAAATAAAAAACTTTTTAAAATTTAATTATTTACTTACATTTTAAATAAATCTAAGTATAAAACATTTATATATATTTAAATTTAAACTAATTTATATATTTTTCACCCATTGTTTTGAGTTACAGAAGTTTGCTTTAATTATATAACCAAATAACCGATTAAGAATAAACAAATAGAAAAAAATTAAGTTTAGTTATTTAAGTTATATAAATCTAGAGTTTAGAATAAATAAATAAATTATTTTTATTTTTTTAATTTTAAAGAATAATTTGCCTTTCCGCATGATTTTTTCGTCTTGTTTTTAAAGTTATTTAATATTTAACGTTTAAATATCTAATACTTTAAGTTATAGAAGAGTAGTAGTAATATAAATTTAGAGTTTAGAACAAGTAGAATGAGTTAAATTATTTTCATATTTTTTTAAAATTTGAAAGAATAGTTTGTTTTCCCACATAATTTTTTTGGTCTTTTTTTAAAAGTTATTTAATATATTATGTTTAAATATTTAATACTTTAATTATAGACGAGTAGTAATAATATAACTTAGAGTTTGAACAAGTAGACTGAGTAACCTTTTTCATGTATAATTAGAAATAATACTTTGCTTTTCCACATGATTGTTATTGTCTTTATTTTAAAGTTATTTAATATTTGAAGTTTAAATATTTAATACTTTAACTTATAAAAGAGTAGTAGTAAAATAAATTTAGAGTTTAGAACAAGTTGAATGAGTAAACTTTTTCCATGTATTTTTTTTCTGAAATTTGAAATAACAGTTTGCTTTCTCACATGATTTTTTCTATTTATTTTAAATTTACTTAATATTTAAAGTTCACATATTTAATATTCAAAGACTTTAAATTAATAAAAACAAAAAGCTAAAAAATATTTAAATAAAAATATTTTTATTCAAACAATAGTATTTAACAAATTTATATTACAAGGATGATAAGAGCACCTAATCTACACAACCACCTTCCATGAAAGGGTCTGCTTGAATTAGGTCTCTATTACAATACTAAGATCAGTATAGTCTAATAAAAAGATTTCTATCTCTGCTAACATTTCTAGGGTAACGTTATCCAGAATTAGTAGACTTCTTTGGTGGTCATATGCTTTAATTCCATCATAATTATTATCTCTAATTATTGAATCTAATTCAACTTCTTGTTGGGAGCTTAATTGTGGTAGCCGCTTATTTCTTCGTTCGACATTAATCCAATCTCTGAACAATAATTATATTTTCAAATTGTCCTGTGCCAAAACATCTATGTTCTGCTAGTTGAAATCTTGGCCCACTGAAAGCGAACTCTGAAGCTACTGAAGACGCTTGAATTGGTAGCACGTACCAAACCATCCTACTTAATTTTGAAAATGACCTGCCACGAGTAAACCACCACCTAAAAGCTGCTCTCGGCATTTTCATCTGTAATATTATTCAATGTTTGGTTAAGATATTCACCAAAATCATATAAATAAGATGAAGTAAGATCAATATATCCTTTCATATAACTATTAATACTATCTGGTCTTTGATTAGAAGTTGGAGAATTACTTATTGCTACAACTCATTATTCATATAATGTATGTACATAAATTTATCCTTCAATTTATTGATATTTTTTACCATAGAAAGACTTGGTTCTTTCTCCGTTAGTATTTCAAAATTTTCATGCAACTTGTCAATCATTGGTTTTGCACCTCGTTCTTTATACTCAGGATGAAAAAGGATATTTGTTAAATAAATTTGAGAAATAGAAAAAAATATTTTCTTAATTTCTCAATCATCGCTTCAACATCCGGTATATTTTTCAATCTTTTTATAATCAACTAACTACGATGAAAGAGCACGAACATTTAATAAAATATTTGAAATAGTTGAAAAATATATTCCAGGAACTAAACACGTAGCTTGATAAAACAATTTTAAAAAATTATTAAGTTCATTTACTTCCTCCTAATTATCCTCACAAAGTCGCTCAAATGTGTCAGCATATCATCATTAAAAATTATTTATATAAGTTGTTGATATTCATAAGCAACTAAAAGCATTTTGTAGAAAAGAACTTCATTTAGTTTTAAGATGTCCTGGAACTTTTCTATAAGACATATCAAGACGACCACAACATTCTTTAAATTCATTAATTCTTGAATTTTTGTTAGTATGAAAAACCCAAGTACAAGCATGTCCAACTTTTAAAACACCATCATTAAATAAGGAGACACCATCTCTTACCAACTAAGTTTAACATTTGTGCAACACATCTAATATGAAAAGTATCATCACTAATAGGATAAAGTCTTATTTTTAAGGAATTAGCAACATTGATAGCATTAGAAGCATTATCAAAAGTGATACTAATAACTTTATCTAAAAAAACAATAAAAATTTAAAATTTCTAAAATCTATGATGAAGCACCATTTTTTTTGTTCTTCACAAAGTTTATTAACCTAGAATTTTTTTTAGCCTGTTTCAATTACGATTGTGTTGTGATCATTAAATTGTCATATCCATTAACACTATGACCCATGTCAAAAGTAATAGCAAATTTAGAATCTAAACAATAAAAAATATAATGAATCTGTTGATAATATTGAGCCTGAAATTCAAAAATATATTTTTTACTGTGTTTCTTAAAATACCTTGAAAAGAAGTATTATACTGCATTTGAAGAAAAACTATAAGCAAACCCATAATAACAATCATTTTTGCTAATTCTTCACTGTCCAATTTTTCAGGTCATGAGGACACCTATAACCACCATAGGCGAACCACCTAGCAAGTATGAACAACAAGAATATGGCGTAAATGGAAGATGAAGCATAAATATTAAAGGACAAAGGTTAAACAGAAGTCCAATACACTGAAATAATATCCCAAAACTAGGTATAAAATACATGAGCCACTAAATAAGAGTACAAGTCTAAAATAAAGTACAATATCTATTTCGGTACAAATAATAGTAAAGAAAAGATAGACAAGATAAAGCAGACTCCGAACTTCAAGAGCCATCCTCTACCTCAGGTATGGATAATCAACACAAATTAGATAATCAATGGTGTCAACCCGTACTCGAATTTGCACAAGAAAAATGAGAAGTGTAGTATGAATACCAAATAGCCAAACAAATCGGTTACCCAGTAGGAACCATCAGTCAATTGGGCCCATATAAGAAATAAAAATAGCAAATAGACAGATAATGAAAAATGAGTAACAGAAATCAAGCAAGTAGAGTATACACAGAAGATAACTAACAGGATAAAGGCAAGTAAATACCCTAGAACGTACCTAAATCCATGTTCAGCTAATAAGATATAAATAAAGATAACAAAAATAACGATATACCGATAACCTAAAAAATAACATAGGAGAAAAAGAACAACTGCATACAACGATAGAAATAAGGAAAGCATGAAAGTAGTCCATATGATATATCTAGCCAATAATAGTGAATCAAAATAATAAATAAGTAAGGGAAAATCTCAATGGCTTCTCATACGATCGATAAATACAAGCAAGTGAGTGTAAACCCTCTATCGTCGCATACAACCAGAGGCACAACCAGAAAATAAAGCTCAAGGATAAAATATGAAGAATGATATGATATGATGCTAGTAAAGTAAACTCGTATGCTTCTCCTCCGAACCCGCAAGCCCGGAAGGTAGAAACCATGGAAGGTCGCAACTCATTCACTTCCAGTCCCACCCTCCTTCAGTTGCTCACAAGACTAGATCGGCAAGGTATATAGAGGCCGCAATTTCATACAAGTCATAAATAAATTATACTTATACCTCAATCAGGTGTATCTCATAATCAAGTATTAATAATCGTCCCTAACCGCAATCAAGAATAGAACGCGAATAAATTTAATGTCTTGATCTTGGCTGCAACCAAGTATAGTAGTGTCTGAAAAGAGTAGTTACTTCTTTGTTTAGACTCCTATCATCGAGAACTAGTAAAATCATCAGTTAATACTCTTTTAATCTTATAATACTAAAAAAAGGTCCTACAAGGCTAAGAAAGGTTTCAAAATTAAAAAGTAAAAACCAATGCATAAAATACTCGTTTTCAGTATAATGTCGTGCACAAATACATACAATTAGCTCAAACAAGTCCTGCTAGCCCTACACAGGCCCCGTCACTACAGAAATATATAACCATCTAATCGATGTAAGAGACTCACGAATTATTTCACCATCTATATTTCAGAGCCAATAAATACCAAGCAGAGTCACAGAGTAATCTAAAATAGCAAAGGTAACGTTAAATAAAAAAACAAGAAGTGGAAAGGGTCAGGGGTACCAAACAAAAAAGCCAAACCAAGGGTGGATAATTACTATAATTATTTTAAATATAAACCCAATCTAAGATTGATAAGTCATATCCTACCTGGTATCCGAAGATAAGCTCACAAATATCAAAAAAAATAGCTCGGATAGATCTAACAACTCTAAAATATACCAAGAAATCCAAGTGATTACAAAACTAGCAAAATATTAATCTATACATTAATACAAGTCAAATGATACCCATAAAATCTATAATCATAGTCAGGTTTGAAATATGAGTTAAAAAGGGTCCTACAGACCCACAAACCGGAAACTTCGAGCAAAAGATATCAAAGTACTCTCCAAATTGTTGAAAACTCATAACCAAAATCTAAAGCTAAGACGAGCAAAATTTGAGATAAAAGAAATGAAATAAAGTGAAAAACAAACTTGGTAAAATTTGAAAATTCTGTATGAAATTTGAGTAGAGACTTACATATAATTGAATAATAATCAAAGAAATATTATTCCCAGTGTCATCTAATGTCACATGCAAAGACCCAAGGATTAAGAATGAAGGATTTTGAGTTTTAGAGGTGAAAAAATATTTAAAAATGGACGAAATTCGGGTTTGGAAGATTCTATAATGCGAGGGATTTACCCTGTACAAATGAGGCCAGTAGACCGCGAATGCGGTCAAACACACAGCTGACCCACCACAAGCATATTGATTAGCCCACAGATGCAAAAGGGAAAAAGGACTAGCCGACTTAAGTCCACTCTTCGCGAACACGGTTAGCCGGCCGAAAATGAGAAGGCCAACCCAATCGAGTTTTCTGTGAATGCAAAAAGTATCAACGGGATGCATCAGCAAAAGTTGATGCACAAGTAACTCAACCATTTTCAATCACGAGATGGGTGCTCGAAATGCATTCAAAATCCAGTGAACACAAACCAAATATGCTACCTTCATAAAAATGATATTTCAAACTCAACCTAGTAGGTGAAATTTTAATTTGATATTATTTTGATGAAATATTAACTTAACTCAACTCTAGACCTAAATTACCAATGTTCCAATTGAGTACTTGAAATGAGCCTGATTGGCCCGAAGCCCAAACGAATAGCTCATCTAACCCAAATTTCACATTTCAGAGCTGATGGCATAATAAAATTTTCAATCCGAGGCTCCAATCACAAAAAGTTAACCAAAGTTAAACTTTTGAACTCCAAACTATCAAAAACACACAAAACTAGATAAAATCACAACCAACCCTTAAATATGAACTAAGAATCCGTCCAGATCATAATCTACATTCGAAAGATTTTGAAACTGTCGGGATTTAATTCTAAGTTTATTTTATATAATGTTGACTGAAGTCCATGTTTCCACAATTAAGGCTCTAAAATACAAAAACGGACATAACAACCAAACTAATGACCCAGGAACCAAACCCAAATCCCAATAAGTTATAAATGACTTAGAGCCTTTAAAAGAAAGCTCTAAGATGCAAGAAAATACATAAACACAAAAATGAGCATAAGAGTCATTACAACATCCACTACTAAAAAATACTTTCATCCCCTAAAGTTAGAAAAAGAAGTAACTAAACGCACAATTAACTGCGGGTATTGAAATCTTAACTCACTTTCGATTTCCCAAGTAGCCTCCTCCATAGGAAAATCCCTCCACCGAGCCTTAACCATAGGAATTTCCTTTGATCTCAACTTTTTCACCTCCCTAAACAAAATAAAAATCGGTTCCTAAAAAACAAATAATTCCTCATCAACCTAAATAGAATTATATCAATGTATATCCGACTTATCTAGGATGTATTATCTTAACATAGACACAAGGAAAACCAGATGCACATCTGAAATTATCTAACTTATATTTAACACTACCAATATAATAAAGTATCTCAAAAAGGGCCAATGTATGGGGGATGAGCTGGCCCCTCTCCCCAAATTTCATCACGCTCTTCATAGGCGATACCCACAATAAAACTCGATCCCCATACTGAACTCTAAAGCATTATGACGAGGTCTAAATAACTCTTCTATCTACTATGGGCAACCCTAATCCTTTCCTAAATCAAATAAACTTTATCTAAAGCATTCAGAGCAGATATGTACTCTGAAGCCTAGACTCAACCTGTAACGACCCTTACGGTCATTTTTGTGTTTTCATATATTTTTGTATCTTAGATCTTTTCTGTAGCGGCCCAATTCATTTGAAACTTATTGGAACTCATGGTTCGGTTCCCGGTTTGTTTGTTTGGGTTTTAGAGCCATTAATACTAAAGTCATTGATGGTAATCAACATTCTAGGTAAACAAACTCGAAATAAAACTTCAACAGTTCTACTAGCTCCAGAACGTGTATTTTGGTCTAAATGAACTCTTAGTTCTAGTCTGGGAGCTTTAGTTTTGAGTTTGTGCAATTTTGCGTGTTTTATGTGCTTAATAGTTCGTAAGTGGAGTTTGGATGGTCATTTTACGATCGAAATCTCAAATTGAAAATCTCAAAGTTGGGTGATGTAAGTTGTTTGTTCGGGCATTGGGCCAATCGATCTCATTTTGAGTACCCGGTTGGAAAGTTAGTTTTTCTCGCATAAACCTAATTTTGGTTAATATTTTGTTGAAACAACCTCGGATCAGAATTTTATTTGTATCATTGAGTCTGGAATGTCCTTTCTAAGAAGGTAGCATATTTGGTTTATTTTCATCGGGTTCAGAACGCATTTCGAGCATTATTTTAAAGTTGAGTGTTAGTTGGTTTTCAGCAGTTTCGACTGCAGGTATTTTCTTCCATGCAATCGCGTAGCTTTTTCATGTGATTACAATGAAGAGCTTCAATTGTCCTTCATGATCGTGCATGATTCTTTACACGGTTGTGTCTCACCGTTCAGTTGATCTTTGCGGTCATGATGCCTATTTCATGCGATCGTGATGTTCATCCTAGCTTAGCCTTTGCAATTGCGACTCTCCTTCATATGATCGCGAAGAGAAAATCTCTGCCAAGTATAAATACCTGGAATTTCACGATTTTCAGCGGTTCATCTTCTTCCACTTCCAAACATTCACTCCATAAAATTTGTGGGTCTATGCATGAGCTGTTGGGTAATGTTGAAAACTTAATTTCTTCAAATATTGGTAAGCTTTCACTTTAATTTCTTCAAATTTCACTCAAATTTCCCCAATTTCTCAGAGTTGGTTCTTCACTT
>JBDJHY010459178.1:0-17577 GCA_039654485.1 Withania somnifera | reverse complement strand
CTACCTATTTATAGTAGTTTAATTATTTAGTAAATACAATAGATCCCAAAAGTGACTCAATGTGAAAAACTAGTCATTCAAGTCTACTATACAAACCACAACTTTCCTCATGATATGAGGGTTAGATAAAGGGTTAGAATGAATAATTTGCATCCCACATAAGGATAAAATGACTCAAAATGATCCTCGAGGTCAACTACAAAGGTAGTATTTGAAAAAATTGGCTTATAAATCAAGTTCAAGTCCACAAGATCAAGTGATAACACAAAATGATAATTGTCATATCGAACAAGGGATACTATTATTCACCTCACAAAGCATGCTAGTAATCAAACTCATATTATGCCTATCATAAAGACCAAGCTCTTCATACCATGAAGGTAATGGAAACCACACCAGGGTCAAATGGGAAGGCATAATATGAAAGGAAAATAATAAAATTCCAATTGGCCCGACTGTCCCTCCTATATGCATTGGAATCAAACTTACATATATGATGATACGTTCATATATCCCCTTCTTGAAAAGGATTCACCCTCAAATCAAAACCTAAAAACAGTAAAGAAGGAACACAAAACAAAATCTCCTCATAGTGTAAGGGTTTAGACAATGGTTAGTGTAAACATAAATGCACCAACTATCATAAACCTCATTAGATAACCAATTCTTTTGCCATGTCCATACAAATATGATAAAGTATAAGGCATGAGAAACATGGATATCCTAAGGTTCACGACTAACAGAATCCTTAAAGTAGAATAAAAATAATCTAGAAGAGTCACATGTAGTTTGGAAATATGAAATTTGACCATGCACATGGAACTCGACCCTCAATAATAAACTAACCCCAACTCAAAATGGGTGTCATCATACACAAAGAGTTAATATAAAAAGGTGCAAACAAAACTAATTTCCTTCAAGAATATGTCTACTTATGAACTCACAACTAGAATAAGGAATCATGTCAAGTACATCATTATAAGGGGAGCCAAAAAAAGAAGAAAACAAGTTACCTTATGGAAAGAGGACACCTTTCTTTCCCCAACAATTCAATAAGAGGAGTGGACTTCCATATAAAGTCCAAAAACATAAAAAACTTACCTATCCCTTTGAAGGTGGCAATGAGCAACACATACAGGGGTTATACCAAGATGGTGTCATGGACTCTCCCAAGTTAATCCTTGTTGGGTATCTCGACCTAGCTCATCCAAACACAATATTAAACAAAATGTACTACCGAGGTCAAATGGAAAAATTTCAGAATAATTTGGGTTAAAAGAACACCCAATTCCCCAATGGCACCCTTACTTACATACATTGTACATGTTACACCAATATAAGTATTATTATTAGTAAATAAGTAATAAAGAAAGGGCTCTGTAAAGTCAACTTCATCCAAGGTGTCCTCGATTGGCATATCTTTAGATTTTAGGACACACAAGGAGGAAAAAGTAGCAAAAGAAGAAACAAGTACACCTTTTCCTTTGAAATAGTCCATCCCTTACGAGTGTACTCTCATCCCCTAGGTAGACACTTAATACCTTGGGAGGATATCTTCACCCCATAATGGGTTTTAATAAATATAGTAACCCTCAAGAAGAGATTCCACATCCTCATGTTGCACCCCACTAGGAATTTGACTAGGAGCTACCTCATTATTATCCCCAAACAAGACATTATATTTAGAGAGGTAACTATCAATCAAAGAACAAGACTCGATACATGTAAACTCACTCTCAAAAAGATCAACATCTTTTCTTGACACTTCATTAAGTAAAATATCTCTATGAGCAAGATTGGCAATAGGATGCTCAACACATAATTTTCTCAAAGAGTAACTCCTTGTCACGTGATTAACTTTAAAAATTTCTTTACTAAGTTAAGTCTCATTGGACACATCATATATATCCTCAACTAATGGAGCACATCCCAAACAAAGTTGTCCATCATAATTGCCACAATATAATATATTGTCATTGAGAGCACATGTTGAAAAACAAGGTGGACATGACTTTTCCTCACAAGAGAAGTCAACCCCATCATTAATAGGATCAAGTAGTGTTTGCACCGTCTCACCAAGAAGAGTGTCACTTTATAGAAATAGTTCACATGAAAAGACACTATCACTCAAGTCACATGCATTAACACTAGGTGGACTTGAATTGTTCTTGCTAAAAGAATGAATGTTGTCATCTAAAGGATCAACTAGTGTCTTTACGACCCTTACTTGTACATTGTCAATACAAGAAAAAGACTTATTAATCACGAATATATTTAAGCCACTACTCACACTTACACCATGATCATGTTCACTCTCAATAGTTAAAGTATTAAGAGTAGCTACTATACCTTTAGGCATACATGAAGCATTTTCTTTACCTTGTTAACTTTTCTTAGAGAACATTGTAATTTTAATTGCATCATGGATTTTTGCAATTTGAGGCTCCTTATTGGGCTTGTATCCAGGATCACTTGCATAAGAAGTACAACAACTAGAGAGAGAAAACAAGTTAGTGCACAGTGCAGACAACTCTCTCACATCACTCCACTCATCCTGTCCTTTTTCTCTCTAGAGTTGTCATATATCACACCCTTAGTCCTCTCAAGATTTGTCTCTCAGCAACTTCAAAGTTAGGACAAGTGTTAAGGACTTTCGGTGAAGGGTTATATTTTCCCCTTACGTCAAGCATCTTCATGGTTGCGTATGGAATGGAGTTTCTAAATTCAAGGTTCAACCCCTTAGTGAAAACCTCATATGGTGCATATTATTTAGCTTCAATGTGGGACTCATTTGATGTATCTTCACAAAGAGTCCTCATCTTTTTTTAGATCCTTCAGCCTCGTACAAACTTTTCGCACGTGAGTTATCTGACCTTCCAATTTAAAGTTCTTCACTTGTTCTCATCCCTTTAAGAAGAATTGGTGGGATGAGAAGATTCCCATTGCAGTCTTTGAAATAATTCTACTAATCTTGTGAATGAGGAACTCGATGGTCTAAAAACCAAGAGTTTCCTAAAAGTACTTGCTTGTTTCTCAACTGTAGAAAATCAAACCAAACTTCTTCATGATAGTCACCAAGTAAAAATAATACTTCCATAATTCTATCTACTAAATACCCGTGTATCAGATAAAGGTCTTTTTTCATTACCCAATCTAGTCCTAACCTATTAACCGTATGATGCATATAGTAGTTGCACGAAAAACTATCATCAAATTCAAATACATTGAATTTGAACATTCTTCTTGCTGAGACATCACTTCCTTGGGACAATAAATTCACTCAACTACCTTGTCTTGGAGTTCTTCCAACCCTTCTCCCACTATCACCACTACTTGGAGCATTATACCCACCAGAATTAGGGTAATAGGTACTAGGCATGACACTCCTAGGGGTAGAAGAATGATAACACAGACTGCGGTCTCAGCGACTCCCATACACACCCACACTCCCCTTTTTAGTGTAGGAAGTAGCACAAGATGCTGTACCAAAGTTACCTTTATAAGAACTCCCATTAATCAAACTGCAGGCTATAGGTGACATGGTCACATAACCTAAGTCGTCTCCATATGTAAGGCGTGAAACTGCAGAGCCTTTATATCCCCCACAAGGCTTTATTTCATAACCATAGAGCTCATACTCATAGGCATAAGCACCATTGTAGCCTTTAGAAGAGTCATCATTATACCTAAGAGCTTCTCCTCTGTACCCATTGTTCCCTCTACTATATCCATTTGTATAATTGTTATACCTATATATTGAAGCCATTGAAGCTATTGTAATGACAACACATTTATGAGTACCTGCCAAATAAGCAAACACATTAGTAGTAAATCCCTCACAATCACTCGTATGTATCACTCGACTAACCTCTTAGGCTTCGCTCCAAAAGTTGATAGGGAACTAGCTTTTCACAAACAACTTAAGGTTTTTAAGTTTTGTGGAAGAATGGATCCTCATAGAAACACATTGTCTTAAGGAACAACCAAACTTGAATCAAGAAGTTTGAAAAATCATGTAAACAAGAAAATCTCTAACAAACTAGTAGGAAAAGTCACAGACTCTAAGGAATAATTAACAACTAAGTAGACAAATTACTAGTTGTGAAATAGCTTTCAAATTCAAGCAATGAAACTAAGAATTAATTGACACTTTAAATAAAATTACTGATCAAGAACTTAAGTTGGATCAAGGTAAGATGTTACCACATAGTTTAGACCAATTTTTGAGCTATTATCATTCACACTTGACCACCATGGGTGAGGGCGGACCGTCATCCAATGGCCCCCACCTCCGTGTTGTCCAGTTAGAAAAAAAGACCCCAAAAAGCTCATTACTACCATCCCATGGTGGGGACCACCGTCTAGGATGGTGGACCATCGTCCAGATGGTGGTTGGCCTCTATCTTGGGCAAAACACCTGGGACGCGCACGAAAAAGTTTAATTCGATGCAATTCGCTTCGTACCCTTTGTATTTTTGTCGTACCATGAAAATACCAAATATAAAGCACCTTTTCCAACTCAAAACACACTTAATGTAGATCAAAAAACACCAAAATTGAAGATCTTAAATGATCAAGATATGAACTACACCAAGAACACTAAATTTTCAAACCCCTTCAGATCAACCTGGAATTAAATGAAATTTGATACCTAAGGTTCTAATAACTTGGGAAATAATATTATCAACCTTTTAACACTAAAATAATACTTTGACTTGAGGATGATGGATCAGACACACTAGTTGTTCATTTTCTTCGCATGAAGATATGAAGAAAACTCAAGAAGACTTGTAACTTAAAAAACCCAACCACCCTCAAATGAAATCTATTTCCCACAAAATTTGGACCACATGCTCCCTACACTATGGGGAAAAACCCCATTACTTTTTATGCACAAAACATGCCTAAATCTTTAACCTTATGAACCCTAGTTCTTTACCATCCATCTCAATAATGGTGAATAGCCTAAAACAACTAGATTGACCCAAATTGAAGAAACGTAACTTAAAACACTAGGAAAACAAGATTACAACTCTTGAAACACTAAATTCTAATAGAATTTCGCAATTTTTTTCTGAAAATATTTTGAATTTCAAAATTTCCTTCTCGTTTTTATTTTTATTTTTTTATTTATGAACTGAGGACTGTAATTCGATGGAATGAATTACTAATACCAAATGATGTGCATGGATATACGAGGCACGCGAATATGGGTGAGAAAGAAACAAAGAGAAAAGATATCTAGAAATTTACAATAAACTCACCGGTTTATGAACAACAAGGTACTAGTTACCCTCACCTTTCAATTGAACATGTGAATCAATATAAACCCCAATAAACAACCAAGGGAAACCTAAATTAAATCCACAAATGAAAAAACCTTCAATTGATTGCGATAAAAGGAAAAAGCGAGCAAGAAAAACTAAGGAACCCAAAAAGAAAATATAATAATAAAAAATTAACGTACAAAATTAAATTAAAAAAAATAAAATACACAAAATTAAAAATAAAAATTACATAACCAACAAAATTATAAAGTACATAACCAACCAAACTAAAAAGTACAACATAAAATTTAAAACAATATAATTGAAGCAAAACAAGTCATACCATCAACACACCCGCTATAATCAACATACCAAGGATATTTATATCCCCCACCCGCACATAAAAATAAAGAATTGTCCCCAGTGCACAAAATATAATTAAAGATAAAGGTTATAAAACTCCTGGTCAGTCGTCAAGGTTCTACGGGTCGTAGATGTAAAGGCTTTCATGCTCACTTGTCAGATCAGCAACATCCCTTATAACATCACCCTCCTTATTGTCACTCTCATCTTTAGCATCAAAATTTGGCTGTGCATATTCATCCTCAGTGGGGACATCATCATCGATGGGCTGTACTAAAACAGGCCTAGTCCTTCACATCGTGCTAGCATGATAGTTCAATAGGTACTGCAAGTGCATGGTATTTATTTCTTCTTCCATTGCAGGCCTACCGATGATTTACAACCTAAGCATTCTGATTCCGTAAATAAAACCAAAATAGCTTGTACATGGAGTTTCGTTGCATCTGTGTCAATTTCTGCCCCCTGACACCATCAGCTACAACCTTACTCTTTGTAACGTTTATAGCTTTAGCAAGCGGAGGATAGATGATATCTATTGGATCTTCTTCAACCTCTTGACCATGCAAAAAGCTGTGTGATCATGCTCTCGATACTATATCTTGCATTCTTCATTGTAGCTCCAATTACCCCACCGATATTAATATCCATATCTGTCATCAGTGCATAGACAAGGCATACCCTGCTCCGAATCACAATGGTGTAGTAATTAATAAGCATAAGTCAATGGTTTTCAATCTTCAACAAACAACGGGCTTCTTTATTGAGATAAGAAAATAAAAGGGTTGAGTGTATCCTTTGAGCATCTCTAATCAATCGGTCCTGTGAGTTGACACCATATAGAGTGTGATGAATCTGCTGATATGGTGGGTGCCTCTATAGTTCATGTAACAGTGTCATGTCCGCTTTATCATTAGTGTTTAACAAGTTGGTGATAAAGGCAAGTGATACCCTGAAAGTGCATCTTCGTACTTTTACTTCATTTGTTTCCTTTAGATTCTAATTTTCATAGAACTCCCTAACTAACTCTATATTACATTCACCTTAGTCCTCGAAGATGAAATCCAATCCTAGCAGGCAAACCTGGGTGAAAATCACTTGTAGATCCATAGTTAAAATTGCCCTATCAATCCTCTCAACAGTAAGATACCGACTATAGAAGTTTTTCGATACTAGGTTTTTCGGAATCTGCTACAACAGCAATACCAAAATTCCAATGTTTCACCTTAGAAGGTTCCATAAGAGGTCTCTCTTCAGTAGAAGCACTATGAGCTCGTATAGAGCTTGGTCAAGAAGAACTTGACCCAACCATGGAAACTTCCTTGGGTGAGCTGGTTTGTTAGATTTTGGAGGCATTGTCCTATAAATAAAGAAACCTATATTAGTATAGCCATAGGGAACACATAAGACAATATTAATGGGTGGTGTTTCCATCTCACACTTAAGTTTAAAGACACCACAAACTCGATAATCACTAAATATAAGTTACATCAGACTTCCCTTAACTATTAGAATTAAAGACAATGTGTGGATTTATACCTTCAGATCATCTTATGGACTGTGTTACAACCTCCAATTTATTATTCTATTACCACCACTTACACTGGAACATTCAGAAATAACACATACGTTATAACATACAATGGTCAGATGGTGGAAACCACCCCACACGTAACCTATAATACTTGTCACCACAACTAAATTAAAGAAAATCACAATTTGCAGTTGTCATATAACTGCAAGGTACTTAGATTTCCCTTTACCAATTGCATTACAAAGTTTCAATGTTTCAATGTTCATTACTCAAACTGATTTTAACATAATAGCATGCAAGGTAAGTTATAAGTATGACAAAGGCACCTAGTACACTAACAATTAAAATAAACTTACTTAGCACACACTATGTACACAACAAATACGAAAATCTCATGGTGCATTCCATTATCACCCCCAACAATTAAGTCATTCAAAGTCACTGCCCAAAATCATCAACTAGTCCACACCACCAACTCCACCACACCACAAACTCATGTTGCATAATAACATAAACAAGATTTTCCTTTTAACAACATTCATGGAATAACAAGAGCAATTTATCACTATCAAAATTAAATACTAAACAGTGGTCAAGACTCTCTAGAAAGCATATGCTCCATCACTATAAGCCAAGCGAAATAAAAGAGAAAAGGTTAAAAGCTTACTTGATAATCTTTACCTTGAGAAGAAATGGATACGGATGAAGAAGTAAGAGGGAAAGACTAGAATTTTTTTGAAGAGAAAACAAAGGGAGAAAGGTTGTTTTAGAATGGTAGGGAATAAGGTTTGGGGTTATTTAAATAATCCATCTAGGTCGTTATATCCATTGGGTTCTAACAATTTTTAGACCTAAAAACACTCCATCACACCGTGATACATATCGTGATGGAGTATTTTTCTAACTAGTGTCTCATCATGATATACATCACGTCGTGATGCCTATCGTAATGGCCAACCCAGTATTCTAGAGTTTCATCACATTAAGCATCATATTGTGATTCCCATCATGATGGAACTCCCAGTTAACCAGAGTCTCATCTTAATAAGAATAATGTCATGATGCCCATTATGATGGAACTCTAAGTATCCAGAGTCTTACTATGATAACTATCACGTTGTGATGCCCATTATTGTAGAACTCTGGCCTTCCTGTGGATGATCATAATGTGCATCATGACTTAATAGCCATTGTGATAGATCTATACTTGGTTGTTTTAGAAAAATTTACATCCTATAATGTGCCTTTTGCTTTCCATATCTTTAAGTACCTAAGAAATACTAGAAAATTTTATTAAATGACATAAACAATGTTAAAGTGACTTGCAAATCACGGATTGCCTCCTAAGTAGCTACTTATTTAACATCGTGGCATGATCACTGTATCAATGGATGTCATTAAACTAATAGTGCCTGACCCTCTTGTAGTTAACCAGAAATGTTTGGTCTAACTCTTAATCTGGAAGCTCAACAGCTCCGTGTTTCATAACACTCACACCTTTGAATGGCCCCATCCAGTTTGAGCGCAATTTCCCAGGAAAAAAGCTCAATCATGAATTGAATAGAAACACTTGTAGTCCCGTCTCAAAGGATCTTTCCACCAATTGGTTATCATGCCATTTTTTAGTTTTCACGTTGTAAATTTTGGCATATTTGTTAGTGTTGAGCCTGAACTCCTCATGCTCATGTATCTGCGACATTCTCTTATAAGTGGTTGCATTGTTGATAGCCTAATACACACAATGATCTAGTTCTATATAGGTGATATGCTTTTCCAAAGACCAACTAAGATGATGAAGTACCGATAGGATTTTATTCGCTATTCTGTATTCCAAAGGGCATCATCAAGTTACTCAGCCTAATCCTTCCTTTGTGCATTGACTTTATTCTGGAGAATTTGTTTGATACCCTATTCTATACCTCCACTTTCCTATTAGTTTGGGGGTGATAGGTAGTGGCTACCTTGTGTGTCAACCTATGCTTTCTCAGCAAACCTTTAAACCATGGATTCCTAAAATGCGATCCGCTATTACTAATCATCACTCGTAGAGTGCCAAATCTTGTGGAGAATATTTTTTTTCATAAACTTGAGTACAAATCTTACGTCATTCGTGGTCAGTCCAGTTGCTTCCACCCATTTTGATACTTATTCAACCACTATGAGAGTGTACTTGCTCCTATGAGCTGGAGGAATCACCCCAGAAAATCAATACCCTAAACATAAAAGATCTCAATTTAAAAAATATTATTCAATGTAATCTTGTGATGTCTAGAGATGGACCCCATTCCTTAACATTGGTTACACTTCTTCACAAACTCATTATCATCCTTAAATAATGACGACCAGAACAAACCTGACTAAAGTACTGTTTGTGCAGTGTGTTACACTCCGTGATGCCCCACATAAGGCTAAGCATGGAATTCGTTAAGAATATAATGCATCTCACACTCCGGCACATACCTCTTGATAAGCTAATCTGTGTCTTGCTTATACAAGAATGGCTTATCCTAAAAAGAGAGCTTATAATCATGACTCGGTCTCTTCCTCTACTGACTTGTGGCACTGGTGGAAAACCCCCACTTACCAATACATTTACTATATCTGTACCATGGCTACTGTTGTATTGATAAGTCCATCAGTTGTTCATCTGGGAATTCTTCTCTTATTTATCTATGCCCCTCAATGTGGACATGATTCTCTAACCTAGATAGGTGATCAGCCACCTAATTTTTCACAACCTTTACGATAGCAAATATTAAGATCAAATTGTTGAAGCCATAGGATCTACCATATCAACCGCGGTTTTGCATCCTTCTTATTGAACAAGTACCGAATTGTCGCATGATTGGTATATAGTATTACATTAGTTCCTACTAGGTAGACCCTAAATTTATCAAATACATAAACCAATGCTAGCATCTCCTTCTCGGTGATAGTATTGTTAACTAGCGCGGCATCTAGAGAGTTGCAATCATAATATATGGAGTGAAAGCTCTTATCCTTCCTCTATCCTTGTACTACACCTATGGCAGTATCACTCATATCGCACATTATTTCAAATAAAAACTCCTAGTTCAGAGAAACTAGGATAGGAGCCTCAGTAAAAGTCTTCTTCAGATGGTTAAAGGCTTTCAAACATTCGGAAAAGAATTCAAAGTTTGAATCTTGTTAGAGAAATCTACACAAAGGCCGAGAGATCTTTGAAAAGTCACAAATGAATCTCCTATAGAACCCGGCGTGCCCATGAAACTCCTCAACCCTCGCACTGTGTATAGTAACTCTAAAATCATATCAGTCTTTGCCTTTTCAACTTCTAAACCAACCTTGGACACCTTATGTCCAAGTACAATGCCTTCTTTCACCAAAAAGTGTCATTTCTGCTAACACCAAATGTGTTTCTACATATCTTACTAAGACTTATCCATATTCTGTAAACATACATCAAAAGATTCCTATAAACTAAAAAACAGTCAATAAATACTTCAACAAAATCATCCACCATGTCACTAAATATTGCCATTATGCACCATTGTAAGGTAGCAACCGTGTTACACAACCCAAAGGGTATGCGTTGGAAAGCATATGTAAAGAAAAGGCATATAAAGGTGGTCTTCTCCTGATCTTCAGAAGATGTAGATATTTTATTATAGCCCAAGTATCTGTCCAAGAAAAAAATAATCTTGGACCATAAGTTTATCAAGCATCTGATCCATAATTAAATTGGATAATGATCCTTGCGTGTTGCCTCATTGAGCTTACGATAGTCCATGCAAATCCTCCGCCCAGTGACTTATGACTCGACACCAGCTCATCTTTGTCATTTGTCACCATAGTCATGCCTCCCTTTTTAGGGATGCATTGTATTGGACTCACCCGTTTACTGTCAGATATGGGGAAATGAATACCTATATCTAGACATTTGATCACCTCTTTCTGCACCACCTCCTTCATTGGTGGATTCAGTCTCCACTCTTGATGTACCCTTAACTTATAGTTATCCTCTATCAGAATTTTATGCATACAAAATGCAGTACTGATTCATAGAATATAAGACATTTTTCATCCAATCGCTTGCTTCCATTTTTTCAACACTACCATAGCTTCAACAACTTGCACCTAGGATAATTTGGCAGCAAGTATAACTGGTAGAGTCTCATCTTTTCCCAAAAGAATACATTAGATGGCTGGGAAAGACTTTTAATACCAACTTGGGAGCTTCTTAAACTGATGGCTTTGGAGGAGGCCCAAGCGGCCTATTTAGTGGCTTATACTCTCTTTGCTTTACATAAATGCTATCAAGGTCTAATAACTAGATCATCTTGTAGGCTTCACTATCTCCTTTAGTTTCTTGACCCATGATTTCCCTTACTAGTGTACCACTAACACCCAATACCAATACGGAATTGTCTGTGTCAAACACTATAATTTTCAACAACTCCTCATATATTGCAGGTAGCTTTAGGGCTTTGTACACATCAAACTCTTCTACTTTTTCAAGTGCCCACTTAGTAAGTCTCCCTGTAGCCATATCAATTAATGCACGACCAGTGGACAGAAATGGTCTCCTAAAATAAATGGGACTTCCAAATATAGCTCAAAATCCAAAATAATAAAGTCCAAAGGGAAGATCAATTATCCCACCTGTACCAGCACATCCTCCACTATGCTAAGATGTATAACAAAAGATTGATCAGCCAACTATAGAATAATTGTGGTGGGTCTTGGATTATCCAAACCCACTTTCTTGAATTAACATATTGGCATGAGATTTATTCTTGCACCCAAATCACATAACCCTCTAACATCGACATCTTGGACAATAGTAATTTGAATGGTGAAACTGCCCAGATTTTTTTTTCTTCGTGGGTAATCTGTTTTGAATGCATGATGTGCCCTCTTCAGTAAGAGACACTATGACATGCTGTCTTTCACATACTTGGTATACCTTGAATTCCCTGTAATTTATCGATCAAAGGCAAGTTAATCTGAACTTTCCCTACCAATTCTTTAAACTTCTGGAACCCTCTTCTTCTTTTTATTTTTTCAATTATTGAGGAAATGGTGGTAGAGGTCTCACAATAGCTGCTGCACCCCCAAACTTAATGTATTTTTCCTTGCCACAGTCGACATTGTCATCTTTTCTTTCTGCTTCTTTTCTTAATTGATTTGCCTTTTAAGGCACTAACTCATGCAACACGAATCCGCTTCTCGTTGTAACTGCATTTACTTGTCTTTGGTTTTGATTTGTGCTGCTTGGAAGACCCCTTTAGGGTCTTATATTTTCTGACACAACCATTTGCCCTATTTACCTCTCCAATTGTTGTGTAGCCATTTGTTGAATTTTTAGATCTGCTTCAAACGTTGCTAGTCTTTCATTATCTCCTGCCTGCCCTTCTAGTAACTTTATAAGCATCTCTTCTGTACTGTTATCAAATTGTACATTCTGTGAAGTATCCTAATTGTGTTGTGCGAATTAGGGTCCCTACTGCTGATTTCACTAATGGTTTCTGTACTGACCTGGACCCTATTGATGTTGTTGATTTTGATTTCCTCCCCTAGAGAAATCTAGTTGGTTTTTCTAGCTTGAGTTGTAAATGTTACCATAGTGTATCTGTACTACACCTCTCTATGCAATTTCCATGTTAACTGAATCAGGATTGGCCCCACATACATCAGACCTATGATCGCATTCTCCACATGTCTCACACCAATTCACAATCTGAGATTGGACTGAATTCACTGCAGCTTGTTGTTGTTGTTGTTGTCTAAAGTCTTGTGCAATTATGTTCTGGAGAGACAAAATCTATACTGATAAAGTTGTGAACGCATCTAACTCCATAACCCCAACAGTATTCTTCTTACTATTTTCTCTTGATACATCTCTATTTCGACCCAAATTACCTGTCGCAATCCTATTCAGTAATATATAAATCTCATTATATATTTGTTCTAAGTCTCTATTGCATGCCATATTAACATTAATCAATGCCTGAAAAAATTAAACTACTAAGATAAAGCCGTTAACACTTGTACAATAAAAATATATTACAAGAATAAAAAACTATCTAATTACCAAGTCCTCGACAATGGTGCCAAAAGCTTATTGGCTTCCAAGCACAGACACAAGTGCATATGGTGTGACAAGTAATATAGTGGTACTTTCGAGCCGTATATCGAACCCTCAGAGACTTGGAGTTATGAATTAGTAATGTAAATGACTCGTATAGGAAATTCAATATTTATGCATGTGTAGGTCACAATAGAAGAATTTGGGTTTTATATTATTCTAACTTTAACTAATGAAAATTAAATGAGACTTGGGAAGAAACAACAAGTGTTGTCGATATAAACAACCATTCCAGGTCTATGGCATTATACACATTTGTATATGATCTCAGTCTTCTATAAACATCATTAGTTCTCTAATTGTTGATAATGGGTTGAAGTTATGCATTAGGGATTTATAGTCCTCTAATCACTATTTATATAATCCCAACAACAACTTCCATTGACTTGTGTAGTGATGAATTAATATAAACACTTTATAGATATCTTCCCTATTTATCCAAGCAAGTAAACTAAGTACACGATCATGTCTTAATTGATAATCATGTTCATTATTCTAATTTTACATTCAAAAAACATAATCTCACTCCTTACACTTTCATTACACTTGTCAGATTCCCAAATTAGTGCACTTTCAGAGCCATATATTTATTGTAATAGTGGCCAAGCAATTAGAACATATTAATACCAAAGTGCAAGAATAATTAATCTTGAGAAATAATTAATACCTTATGTTTAACAGATATCATACATCATGTGCTATCCATAACCCCAAAAAAGGGCTTCTTTTAGCAAAGAATAGTCATCCTCAATTCATAAAATAATGTATTTAACATGAACGTAAAAGAATTGAGCGATAGAAGTAACCCTAGGTTGTTTGAATAGCTTCTCAACTTGTTGTTTTCCCTCCCAAGTGCTGCACACCTCCCAAAACGTCTCCTTACGGGTTATATAAACACCTAAGAAAAAGGCTATTTTCCCTAACATACTCTGCAAGTTGGAAACAATTCCAGCCCGACTAAATAGGGGATCATGATGTGATCTAATCATGATAGGAAAGCATCACATCGTGATAGGGCAATATTTCCTGCATTTCCTCCTTGCTTATTATGGTTTTCACTTCTTCTTGATCTACCTTCCTTAATGTTCCAAATATACCTAAATAGGCTAATCATATGGGTTAGTAATGCTACACACATATTTGATAATAAGGTACTCAAAAGGCATGGAATTGTTCTCAAAACCAAAAAAAAAACATAGGACTTTATTGGCATTAAGGAATATAAATATGCCTAAGATCAAATAGTCATCAATGTGTACAGTATCATCTAACATCATAAGCAAATCATACCTACATGTAACACATAATTGTAGTCCAAAAGTAACTAGTATAAGTGGGTCTTGACATAGTAGGTATAACATCGGTAATGTATCTACTGAGATGATAGTAATACGGTTAGGGAATTAATGAACCACACCAATCTACCTCTATGGGATGATCCCAAATCAATAGGGGTGTAACAAAAGTGCAAATGCTCATTAGCGTGCACCCTCTCTCAGATAGTCCCGAGTCAAGAGGGTTGTGGAAGCTCAGACAATTACAATATGTTCTATCTCAAGGATGATCCCATAACAAGAGGAACTTGTGGAGGATTAGAACCACATTTAATGTATAGAAATACTGCAATTCTCCCTCTCTAGGATAGTCCTAAATTGAGAAGAACCAATAGAGGACCCAAATAATATACCTTAAAACAAAGTGTTGACATGCTCCCTCTCTGTTATAGTTGCAAATTGAGAAGAACCCACAGTGGACTCGAACCTTACACCACTGCTCCCCCATATAACCCTCCCCTGGGCTACACATTATGTTCCAAGCATAGTGACCCAGATCAACAGGGTCCATGGAGGGACTCAAACCCTCATGAAAAACTTTTAACTCGCCCATCAGTGATCGTTAAGATAAGGTACAAAATTTAGGCTCATCCCGTGCATCGTATCTCAGTGGAAACCTAATAAAATCCATGTAGGCACACCCATATCTTAGAAGGATCAAAAATTCATCATGTAGGAAATATCCCAACAACATAGAACTCGCAAGGGGATCATCTCAGATAGTGGGGTAAACTTGCATTGTACCACTCATATGAGTAAACACAAATGGCATATGTACATAGAACCAGTTTCTCGTCAACACCCTGTTGGAACCATAGAATATATGCAAAGCCTTGGGAACAAATTATAACCTCTCCAAACCCCGCCATGATCCCAAGCCCAGGGTGGGTGCAACAAGTACTAAATAGCCTAAGTATACATGTGTACAGGAAGAACAATAGAGCTGTCATAGCTTAGCCAAAATCCCTTTATCCCAAGGCTCTCACCAGATCAGAGCAAGAATAAAGCCACTCAAGGATGCTATCTACCCAACATAACTGCTTCTGGACAGATACGATGCCACCCCATGAGGGAACTACTATCAGTATAGCTATTACCGACTAAGTACGAGGTCACCACATAAGACAATAGAGTATCCGGCATAGTTGTGTCCCACTAATTGTGGCCCACGAACTGCCCAAGCCCCAATCACAAACACAATGTCTCAAGCAAACCACAAAATCATTAGCCTACCTAGATCATCTATAAAGCCACCAAACTACATCGGGAGATAGTTGTTAAGATCTCATCACTAGTTTAATCCCCTAGCTAACCACACTACTGTCCAGAGACCACGTATAGTGATATGCATTAAAGGTGTTACTCCCCCCTACCTCACTATATTTTAGATTCGACATGGGACATGCGGGCAGGGTAGTATAGCTCCAGGATAAGTAGTTAATCTATGACATAGCTACGTAGGCCTTAGGGTGGAAAATAAACATATCGGGGCCCAAACATTCATCCCAACCCCGAGATGGAATTTTACCGTACATATACTATAACAATGGACAATTTGAAGAGAGTAGATCGTAGTCTACCTGGATTCAAGAAATATCCTCGAGAAGTATACCGTAAATGTCAAAAATCACGTACAAAGTTCGAAATTATGTAAGGCTAGATAAAACATTACCCTCGTGTCAATACGAGCGAAATAAGACTCATATTGCAATATATATAGCGGGGTAAAAATCCTGGCTAAAATTGAGTCTGTAAACCCTAACAGCTTGGAAAAATAAAATATTTATACCAATGCATAGAGCACCGCTCGTATATTTTAGGATACAAATAGAGATAAATTTAGTGGTAGGATCGAAAGATATAAGCCCGGGATATTTATAAAATAAAAAATAAAGAATTACCTGGTAGATATGATCGTAGTACCACCATATTGCATTTCCACAGAGTAGAATTTAGCTAAATCTCTTAAAAAATCTTTAATTTGGCTCAAGAAACAAAGGAATATATCAATTTTTCATCTAAGAAATGAACTAGAGAAGATATATATAGGCCTGCCAGGCCTTTATCATAATCGCAGAAGGGACTCACATGATCGCGACCCTAACTGCCTCAGCCCTTCATGATCGTGGTCCACCGCTAGGCGATCGCAATGCTTTGGCCCCCAACCATCCTAAATGTTTAGAAATTAATGTTTTGAATGGAAACGGGGTCCTACTATAACACTCAATATATGAAATATCTATGTAAATGATATTTCAGACTTATCGGAATTGACGAAAAAGAGATTCGTGATAATACGAACTAAGTAAGTCCTAAAAAGACTGATTAAAGATAGAGAGAAATCACCTTTATTATTCAAATAATAAGAAGGTAAATCCCCCTCAATTGATAGGTCAAAGATAGAAACATAGTGCCTATGAAATCTCTAATCTTTGAGAAAATTGGGGCTTATGCACTCTACTTTATGTCTACTAAACATGCGTTAGAGAGAACAATCCTGGTGCAAATGGCTTTATTTTTTCATGATATACCAATCAGAATATAGGGTCCTACCTACGTACAAGGTTGATATATTCACCACGTAGAATAACCCAGTGACCAACAAATTGAACACCCGATAGTATTTAAGGAAAGACAATCATTCAGCTCCCGACTATCGCTCGAATTGCTTTGCCCCTTCCCCTATTGTTTTAATGTATTTTGATAATGCTGAATTACACCTTTGAAACCAATCAAAATGTGTACACAGTCGTTGTCAAAATATATTTATCCAACTTGTGAGTCGGGGTCGAATCCACAGGGAACAATGTAAAGGCAATTAGGTATGAACGAAAGGCTAGAGCACAACTATTTGGACTCGAATGGTCTAACATGGAATGGGGGTTTGTAATTATATGGAAGGTGTCCTAATCTACAACTAAACTATAAGCAAAGAGTTGACCGAAGGCTTCACAA
>JBDJHY010459068.1:0-17577 GCA_039654485.1 Withania somnifera | reverse complement strand
TGGTGAGATGACCTCTTAGTTTTTTTCCTTTGGCCGATCTTAGACTCTGTTTACTTTCCATTTCTATTATAATTTATATTATTGTTGCTATTTCGTGTTGAGAATCCTATATATTATTAATTCGCTAGTTTTTGGCACCGTCAAGGCGAGGCCCCCGTTACTAGAACTAATAGAGGACGAGGCCCCGGGTTTTGGTATTGTTAGGGAGATGCCCTGATTACTCATACTAACAGGGTGTGTGTGTCTGAGATTGGTATTGCGAGGGAGAGACCCTAATTACTGGCACTGAAATAAGGGTGGTACTGTGTGGGTGAGGCCCTGGTTACTAGCACTGATAGGGGGCGAGGCCTCGGGTTTTGGCATTTATAGGGCAAGGCCCTTGTTATTGGCACTGATGATAGTGCTCCACTTTATTTTCCTATACCCCTGTATAATTCCTTTGAATGGTGTGTGCCCACCGGTCTTAAGGGGGGAATCACTGTGGGTTTTTTTATTCTGTTTGTACTTACCCATGGTATGGGATGCCAGGTAGGTTTTGTGTGTTTATTTTTTATTCCTTACTCAATCGTATCCTTCTATTCGATCTTTATTCGTGGTACATGAATATATAGCATTATGATTAGTAGGTTTTGGTTGAGCTAGAGCACAGGTATGTTCCCTTTCTTGGTGTTTGGGTTTTTGGGTACTGGTCTATGTTTACCATGTCTAGTTCTATAGATTTGTACTTATACTATCGGCATCTTGCCTTTCTGCTTATCTATTCGTCTTATCGTTTCTCTGCTATTCTTTTAGCCCAATCGTTCGATGATGCCTACTAGGTACCTTCTTTGGTACTCATGTTGTACTTCTACCTTTCTTGCGGTGCAGATACCGAAAGGGGTTATCATAGATGTCGGGATCATGTGGAGTAGATTCAGCTGATTATGAAGATTATGGTGAGCTTTACCATCCAAGTCGATCATGGTTTCCTTGAGTTTGTCTTGATTTATTCTGTCTAAAACAGACTCTGTGTTGTATTATCTTTTGTAGGGTTAGGCTTTTCTACAAAAGGGTTGTAGATGCCATCGTGACCTGAATTTTGGGTCATGACACCTATTACTTATCATTCCTGGCTACGAGTTGTCTTACCTATAGGTGGATTGGTAGGTGGCATCATGACATCAAAAATCAGGTTGTGATAGCTTGGTATTAGAGCCTAGGTTCACTGGTAACATCAATACAAGAATAAGTGTCTAGTAGAGTATCATGGGTCAATATAGAGACATCTGCATCCTATATTTGGTAGACTACAATGGAATTTTTAGGAAAATGACTCTCTTTTCAATTCTTCATCATGCCTCTTATCCTTGATGGTTTCTTAAAATCCTATTTGTTCATATCCATTCTTTTGTAGATGGTTCATACGAGGTCATTAGAAGCAAATAAGGGTGAGCCTTCCACACAGGCAGCTATGTATTCAGCTAGAGTCTAAGGTCGAGGACATGCCCGTGCTATGGTACCTACTAGGGCTACTATTCTAGTTAGAGATCTGAAGTTTAATTTAGAGCCAGAGTTGGTCACAAATTAGCATACGGAAGACTTTCTACCCTAGCATTTCGTGGGCCTAGGGCTATCCCAAGAACCAACGGTACAAGCTCTTACTCAAGACATTAAGGGTGTTTTATTATAGCTATTTAGTATGATTGGGGTCAGACTACATATGGATTACAAACAGCCCTAGGTGCTTAGACTTCAATAGTGTAGCCTACTTCTGTGGCTCCCCATGCATATATTCTTGTAGTCCTTATAGTTGCACATCCATTGGCACCTCACCATGCTATGATAGAGGTTGAGTAGAGAATGTTGGGTAGATTTCTAATATTGATTTTGCTAAAGTTTTTTATGCTCTTGGGGAGAGAGCATATGAATTTATGGAGTTGATTACACTGTGTTTCAGCTGGATGGATAGATAAACAATGGTGGATATCCATATTTCTTGTAGACTAGTGGGGTCCCCACTGATGACTTACAGTTTATTCTATGAGGCCTTTATGGCTAAGTATTTATCTTGTAGTAACAGATAGAATCTTAGATAGGAGTTTACTCAGTTGATATAGGGTCCTGTTTTAGTAGCCAAGCATGCGGTCCATTTTCACAGTTTGTCTATAAATGTGGCTATGCTTATACCTACAGAGAAGGAGAGGGTATATAATTTTTATTGGGATCTGAGGTCCAAACTTTGTGAGACTATAAATATTACAGTAGTCGATGGCTGATCCTTTCAGGTGGTGGGAAAGCATGCTTATTCTATAAAGAGCTTATTTTGATTAGCCCGCCCAAGGGTGCAGCAAATAAAGGCTAGGCCACCAGGGTAGATTTAGTATTTCTCTCTTTGGTAGTAGAGTTAATGATTATCATCAGGGTCAGCCTAGAAGACTAATTCAGGCATCCTTACAGACATCATATGACAATTAGTATGGCTATGGTGGACAAGGTTTTGTCAGAATTTAAGGGGTACTTCTTCTAGGGCATCAGGCTATGGGGGTCATATGGAATGTTCTGGTTCATCTCTCTAAGGTAGGATATCAAGACCATATTACGATTATGGTGTGATTAGGCATTATGCTAGATATTTTCCCCAACAAAGGATTGTGTAATGACCAACTCAACCAATGCAGCCTTTAAGGGTAGTGCAACAACCGGCTAAAGGTGGTTCCCAAGGTAGTGTGAGTGTTTGAGCCAGTTCCTAGTATGGTAGGTCAAGTGATGAGATGGTGTTCAATTTAGTAGTGGTTACCATTAATTTATGTAGTTCTCGATAGGGTATGGGCCTCAGATATAGTGATCACAGTTACGATTTTAATTTGTACTCCGCTAGTTTCAGCTTTATTTAATCTGGGTTCTATGTTCTATTATGTGTCTTCTTATTTTTATCCTTGTTTGGGATTGGATAGTGAGCCATTACATATGCCTTTATCTATTTATATCCTTATTGGTTATTCTTTTGTGGTGGATAATGTTGTTAGATCCTATTTGATTTTTATTGAGGGTTATGATAGTTGGGATGACTTAATTATATTGTATATGGTTGGCTTCGATATGATTCTAGGCATGGATTATTATTCCCTCACCATGCGGTCATCGATTTCTATGCCAAAACTATTTCCTTAGTTATGTCTGGTGTGTCCTCGTTTGTGTGGTAGGCTTTATTTAGCCATGCACCATCCAATATCATTTTATGTCTTCAAGTTAGGAGGTTAGTTTTGCAAGGGTGCTAGTATCAACCCTCCTTCTCTAATTTGGTTTTTGTGGTTAGTGAATTTGTAGATGTCTTCCTGACCAACCTACCTGTCCTTCCACTTGAATGGGAGATCTATTTCCTATTTATTTAGAGATTAGAAATAGAGTCATTTCCATTTCTCCTTAATCTATGGCTCCTACTAAGTTGAGGAAGCATAAGGTTTAGCTTCAGAATCTATTAGGTAAGATTTTTATTAGGACAAAGTGTCTCTATTAGGGTGCTCCAACGTTATTTTGTAAGAATAAAGATAATTCTATGTGAATATGTATTGACTACTTCCAGTTTAATAGGTATGCATTAAGAACAAATATCTGATTATGTGTATTGATGACTTATTTGATCAGTTTTAGGGTGCATCCTTGTTTTTTAAGAAAGATTTGAGGACACACTACCACCAGTTAAGGATTAGGGTAGAGGGAATCCCTATGATAGCCTTCAGGACTCAATATGATCACTATGATCTCTTGGCGATGTCTTTTGGGTTGACTAATGTCCCAATAGCATTTATGGACTTAATGAACAAGGTGTTCGAGTTATATCTAGGTTTAATCTTTTTTTTCATCAACAACATCTTGGTATATTCATGGAGTAGGGAGGATCATGAGTAGCATTTAAATATTATGCTCTAGACTTTTAGAGATTATAGACTTTATGCCAAATTCTCAATGTGTAAGTTTTTTCTTAATTCTGCCACATTCCTAGGACAACCAGTGTCTAAGGATAGGATTATGGTCAATCCGGTGAAGAATTACCTAGTGTGTGATTGGCCAACACTGACTACTCCTACTAAGATCACAATTTTGTTGGGTTAGCGGGTTACTACAGATGCTTTATTAAGGGCTTCTCTTCCATTGCAGCACTTTTGACCAAATTGATTAGGAAAGATGTCCCATTTTATTAGTTAGATGAGTATAAGGCAAGTTTCTTAGGCCTAAGGCCTTATTGACTTTATCTCTAGATTTGACTTTTCTAGTTGATAGTTAAAGCTTCTTGGTGTATTTTGATGCTTTAGGTATCAAGTTGGGTTATGTGTTGATGTAGTAGGGATGGTTGATAGACTATGCTTTGAGGCAGTTGAAGGATCACGAGTGTAACTACCGCAATTATGACTTGGGGTTGATAGCAGTTGTCTTCACACCTCAAGTTATGGAGGCACTATTTGTATGGTATTTCTTTTGAGATCTTCACTGATCACCATAGTCTTTAGTACAATCAAAATCATAGATATATTATTTCAAGGCATTAATGATGGATTGAGCTATTGAAGGACTATGCTATCACTATTTTGTATTATCCCAGCAAATGTGGTAGCAGATGGCTTGAGCCAAAAGGCAGTGAGTATGGGTAGTTTGTCTTCATTCTAATACCTGAATAGTTGTTATCTTTGGATATCCAATCTTGGACTAACAGGATGATTAAACTTGACTTCTCAGACTCTAGGAGAATTTTAGGTAATGTTACACGGCTCGTTCTACTTTGATTGAGCAGATTCAACAACGTCACTTTGAGGATCAGTAGTTGTCTGCTATTTATTATCAAGTGTTGCAAGGTGAGGCCATCAGGGCTACTTTAGATTCGGATGATATTAAGAGATTTGAGGGTTGTATTTGTTTATTAATATTTGGGATTTAATTAAGTTGATTTTATGAGAGACTTATTGTTCTAGATATTCCATTCACCTGGGTACATATAATATGTAAAGAGATCTGAGATAGCTTTACAGGTGAAGAGACATGAAAAGAGATATAGCTAAGTTTATTTCTCAGATCTTGAACTATCAGCAGGTAAAGTTCGAGCACATGATACCTGGTTGATTGATGTAGAGACTTCTCATTCCCAAGTGGAAGTGAAAGAGGGTGACTATGGATATTGTAGCAAGGTTACTGCATAGTTTTAAGGGTTTGATTTAATTTGGATTATTATTGATAGGCTAACTAAGTTTGCACACTTTTTATCGATTCATTCTTTTTACAATGCAAAAGAGGTTAGTTTATATTTACCTTTGAGAGATGGTTTGTTTGTATAGGGTACAAATATCTATCATATCTAACCGAGGTACTAAATCTACATCTCATTTTGAAAGGACTATCTAAGGGGAGATGTTTATAGAGGTTCGGCTCAGCACAATATTTCACCCTTAGATCGATAGCTAGTCCAAGAGGACTATTTAGGTTTTGGAGGACATGATTTAATCCTATGTTTTTTACTTCATAGGTTCATTGGATCAGTATATGGAACTGGTAGATTTTTAATGTAATAATATCTACCACTCAGGCATACAGTTGGCGCCTTTTGAGGCTTTTATGGTAGCTAGTGTAGGTCACTAATGGGTTGGTTCTATGGTTCTTTTAGGTTAGGATACAGAGAACAAAGTTGCTACAAGATTCCTTAGATAATGTGCAAGTGATTCACTATAGATTGAGGGAAGAAAAAAGTAGGTATAAGAGCTACGCGGATCGTAGGCTTTGGGTCTTAGAGTTCAATGTTGGTGATCGAGTGTTTCTATGGGTATCATATATGAAGAGTGTGATGAGGTTTGGTAGGATAAGAAATCTTAGCCCAAGTATATTGGGCTATTTGAGGATCTACATCGTGTTTGTAATGTTGTCTATTAGTTAGCTTTGCTTCCACTTTTTTTCATCTATTCATCAATCTTTCCATATGTTGATGTTACCAAATTATATTTGAGATGAGTCTTATGTTCTCTGGTGGGACTCAGTGCAGGTGGATGAGAGTTTGACTTTTGTTAATGAGCCTATATTTATTTTATCCAAAGATGCATGGAGGCTAGGGGCTAGGAAGATTCCTATGGTGCAGGTTCATGGAGGCACTACCCTATCGAGGAGGCTACTTGGGATACCGAGACTGATATATGGGCCTCATATCTATGGCTATGAGATAAAGGCTTAGTATCCATAACTATTTGAGCCTTAGGTATTACTTTCTCTTGAATTTCATGGATGAAATTCCATTTTGGTAGTGGATGATGTAATGATCCTTTGGGTCTTTTTTTTGTTTTTAAACTTTATTGCAATTTAAATCTTTCCTGTAGCTTCCCCAAGTCATTTATGACCAACTGGTACTAATACTTTGATTCCCTAGCTTCTTGTTTGAGTTTTATCTCAGTTTTCCTATTTTAAATCCATAACTTAAGAGATCATTAACTTTAGTCAACATTCCTTAAAGACAAACTTGAAATCAAATTTTGATAGTTCCATTAGATCTAAAATATGGATTTTTTTCTAGGTGGATACTTGTATTGGGTCCAAGAGCTTTTTGTGTTGTTTTATCTTATTTAACAAGATAATAGCCTTTCATGAGTTGGAGGTTTGATTTGATCAACTTTCGATGAGTTGAGCATCAAATAAAAAATCGAACAACCCCATTAGCTTTGGAATATTGAGTATGGGTTAGGTAAGTTTTTGGTTTGCTTCCCAAGACATTAGGGCCTGTTTTGAGTGCCCAATTAGCTGTTAGGCTAATTTAGCATAGAGTTAACTTTGGTCAATATTTTTGCAAAATGACCTCTTATTGTCATTTTGGCGACTCTAATGAGTCCAAAATGCTATTTTTTTGTAAGGGAGCATGTCCATATTGTGGTTATCTATATTCATGCATGTTTCAAGGTTCTATGTCGAAGTGGCTTGGTTGTGGAAATTGCTGGTACAACCGCATTGTCTACCTTTTGGTCACACCCACAAAACCACCCCTACAGGCTCTCTCTGCACCTGCAGAATTGGGTGGCCTTAGGGATCTCCTCCCCTACAGAACATTCTTCTCTCCTGCTAGGGGTATGTGTTGGTTAGTTTGACTCAATTTTATGGTTATTAAATATGCAAAACCAATACCAAAACAATAAAAAAAATTATCATTTTTTGGTTATCAATTTGTAAACCTTTATGGATAATTTTTTGTTCAACTAATAAGAAAATTCTCATAAAATAAATGTATGACTTCTCTATTAATTTGGCACAAAAATCCAATAATGCAATTTTACAATATACTTAAAAAATAATACCTATAGCTACTAACATGAAAAAATTATACAAATAAAATATAAATAAAAGAGTTTATTTCTTGATTCATTGTGTGCTACTTGAACTAAATGTTAGTTCAGAAAAAAAATTGATCTTAGTTACAATCTCAATTTTCAGAGTAGAGGGTAAAGAGGCAGAGAGAAAATAAACAAAATGGATAGTAAACTGAATTAAATTTTGTAAAATGTCAAGGTATGAAGACACCTACATATAATAAGAGATAAAGTACTAACTTCATATGATTTTATTGGGTTATGGATTTACGATAACCCAATATCTAAAGATTTATATCAAACTGATAAGTCATTAAATTTTATTACAAAATTATTAAAAATCCTTTAATCCAATAGTAATAAATCAATAGCATTTTTTCCAATCCAGTTTATTGGTTGAATTGACTTTTGCACACCCTGTCTCTTGTGAGCCCACAATGGTGATGTCCTATTCTCACCTGCGAAGGCAAGTGACATGGGAAACTTTTCCCCTACAACCTTCTTGTCGTACCTAATACGCCTCTTCTGTGTCCTTTCTTCTACAAGTGCAGAAATTGTTAATAGTCTATATATTTTTCAATCAACGAATTTTCACTCTAAGTTCTCCAACTCTTTTTCTCTCTTCTGGATCATCTGAGCTTAATAATAGCTACAAATTTCATTTTTGAGCTGGGAAAAGTAATTTTTGGAATTCGCCACCTCATTTCTTTTAAGTTGATAAGTTACCTTCTTTATTTTCTTGGTTTTTGTGGTGATTTCTCTTATCCTCTCTTTGGTTCTTGGTTATTTCCTTGAGTTTAGCTCTGCTGTGGTGAGTTATTGTCGAGAAATTGCAGCTGGTTGTTACACTTTGATCACCAATTATCCATTATATTATGAGTTTCCTCGTCCTTGAATTCTTGAAATTTTAATAACTTTTTCACCTCTTTTTCTTTTTTTGTCGCTATATGGAGTCTATTTTTTTGCTTGAATTATGCTCATATTTTGAGCATGTATTCCTAATGTCTCTTAGGACCCAATGATATAATTCGTCTTTGGCTTTGGTTAGCAGACATTGTGTGCCCATTTTTAACCTGAATTTTGGCTTAGCTTCATTTTTCTCATGATGGATATGGTTAGACTCATCTTGAGGTGTATATTATTATTTGATAGTTAGGCCATTTGTTGGAGCTTTTCAGATCAGTTTGAGTTAAGACGCATCATTTTCAAAGGCTTTCTTTTGACGACAAGTAATCTGCAGCTTACAAATATTAGTCCAGGCATATAATTGATATAATTGTGTTAATTAGTTATTCTTTGGGTTGGGATTTTGTAGGTTACTACCATCTATCCTTGACTGCTCTTTTCTATCTATTTCTTTCACCTTCTTATTTGATTATTGTGATAAACCTTGGCATTACTTAATTGTGGCTATTGAATATCCTTGATATTGCTTCTAATCTTAACATAGGGCTAGTAGATTACTTATGGACCTTTGATTGTGCATTCATGAGAAACGAGCACTTAAACTGGTTTTATCATACTATTTTTGTCTTATTTTTAAGCCAAGGGGCCGTTGATAATGATTTCTTACTTATTATGACCTTGAGGGCCCATTTTATAGTTATTGAGTTAAAATGAGTATAAAATCGGGTTTTTGATGGATTTTTAAAAATACAAGCTAAAATGGAATTTTTTAAATTTTTTTAGACCTAGCCTGACATTAGGCACCCAATATCACTATTTCCACTTGTTTTAGTCCATTTTTGAACCTATCATTAGGTACTTACACTTTGTTGGTAGCATCCTTGGCTTGGGATCAGGTGTTGTATATTGGTATATCAATGATTTTACACCCAAATACATTTTGTACACCTTTATTGAGATATTCAAAATTTGATACTTGGTTGTGGACCTCTATGGGACTTGCCAATATGGGTTGCGAGCGCCGGAGAAGGGATTCACAGGAGAGTAGAGGTATATGGTCGTGGACTTTCATGGGTCTTGCCCTCGCGATCCTAGTATCGAGGGAGGAGCATATAGTACCACCTAGCGTCATTATGATTCATGGTTCCACCCTTGTTTTGCTGGATAGTTGGGTTTGTTTTCTCTTAGTTGTACCTTTCAAGTTTATGAGGGCTTGATGATGTTGTAGGTAGATTATCTATTATTTATGTTCTAGTTATAGATATCTAGTAGTGATTTGTGATCATTCTTACCTTGTGGGTTCCTCTAGCTATTTGTTTATGTATAGGTACCTTCTTCTCATCCCGTTATTGAGGTTATCGGTACACTGCCTTTTTTCTTACTTTTCTTTTCCATTATTATGGAAAGGACTCAGGTATGTCCCTCATATTTTCATTTGAGGTCCTCTATTACTTCTTGTAGCTAGCACTACTTATTGTACTCTTTATGTTTCTTATTCTACTATTAGCTATCTTTCCCCTAATTTATTATTTATTGCTTTTCTGTGACCTATTTCTTCTCTTAGGAGCTTACTATTTTTATATCTTATATACACCAGGTCGGCCCATGATGCCTACTGAGTACCCTTTCTTGGTATGCATACTACGTTCTACATCTTCCTGGTAGATCCTAGTACAAATCATCATCGTTGATACTATTCATAACTATTGGAGTACTTTTAGATGAGGGGTGAGCTCTTGGCGAACAAACTTCACTTGTTTCTCATCTTATTTTTGTTTCTAACACTAATGCACATTTGGAGACAATTGTATATATTTATGTTTTGCACTCTTTAGTACTCTGTTATATATTGACTCTTGTACTGTGATAGCAAATCATGGTATTGGGTTACTTTGTTGTATATGTATATGTATATATCTCTTATTTATCTTTCATTCAGTTTCCTCTTGTTTTTTTTCTAATTGTGCTATTTCTTGTTTATGGTTATGGCCTGCTACTTGTCGTTCTGGGCAACAGGTTAGCTTATACACAGGTGGGTTTGTAGGTGCCAGCGTACCCATATAAATCAGGTTATGACACATGCAGAAGCTAATAATTATAATTTATAGTGGTAACAAAATAGATGACAAAAACCTATACAATAAAATATATTATTTGAAATAATTTGATCAGGTGACCTACATATTATGAAAATTAATATCAAAATAAAGATACTAAAACTATAGGGAGAAAAACATCCCCCTAAATAAAAATAGCTAAACGGCTACATTATGTCTGTTATTGTGTTGTGTTTGAGAAGTAAAGATTTTTATTTATAGAAGTATAAAACTTCTCCTTTAAGAAAAAATTAACCAATTATGAAAAAGATCTTTTCTATAAGAAAACCTTTTTGAAGTAAACATAATTATGGTAAAATTCAAATGAAGTAGGAAATTCAGGGAAAATCCTAACAAATCTTCCCTTGACCTAAATTTTCTGGAAAAACAATCTTGAACTTCCTGCAAAATAAATCTTGATCTTCCTTCTCCACATATCATTGTTGCTTACCATGATTAAATTTGATATGAGTTAAAATGTAAGCATTGTGTACTAAAGAAAATAAGCACATGTTAATAATAGTGAAGCCATATGATAAAAGTTAAGAGGGTTGAAAGTGGAGCTCACGCAGTGTACATGGATTGAAAGGATCCCAGACGTTATAAAGTTAGCAAGGGTTGAAAGTTGGAGCTTATGTATGAGAAAATATCCAAAGTCCGCCAATATTTACTCGAATTCCCAAATACACAATCTAACTTCACATGGATGCTATCATTCCCCTAAACTTTTATTTTATATATTTATTAACCATTATACATTGACCTGTCATAGAACGTAAGAATACCTTCTCTAGGCGTGTAACACCATTTAAAAGGTTTTTAAATCTAGAGAAAAAAAAATCCACGTGGGATTCCATGTCATCTCCAATGGCTACTTCATATTCTCCCCCATCCATTCACCCTATTTCTCCCCCATTTTCCTCCTAAATCAAGCTTCCATGTTCTTCTTTTCTGCCATTTTTTTAAGAAAAGCTTGCAACATTTTATTCAAGTTTAAAAGAACAATTTTGGGTGGGTTTGTAATCTAGTAAATTTCTTATTTTGGGTCTTTAATTTTGTCTTTAAATTTTTCGTAATCTGGTCCAATATCAAATGCAAATTTGAATAGACTTTGTATGGACAAATCAAAACCATGCTTGAAGTTGTAGTATGATGAACATATGGTATTTTACTGAAAACGTAGACTCCAAGGTCAAAATCAAATCAAGGAAAAAGATTTTGGTCTTTTCCTTGCTTTGGTGTATGTCTTTTTTCTTGTACTCTTTATTTTGTTGGGTTTAATTGATTATAATGTACTATTTTTCTATTTCTCAGTCTAAAAATCTCAATTTTTTATAGAGAGGACAAAGAAAAAATCGGTTAAAGCTTCCAAGATTGGTTAACAAAAATAAAAAATTAGAATAATAATTAGGAAAGAGGAAGGTTAATATCATTAAGCAAGTGGTTAAAAGTGAGAATTTGAAGTAGGAGGTTCAATAGAAAGTCGAAATGGTGGTAGTTGAACTGAAAGGTTATATTGCGCATTTTGGTTTTTATTGTTGCTATGTCGATTTGCAACCTTCTCCAAAATAATGATGATTCAAGTAAAGAACTAATAGAATTGCTATAATCTAGTTCCTCAGCTAGGTACCCTATGGATTAGATATGTTTTGAAGAATTTTTTTCTTCTACTCATATATATTGTGGAAATTTTGTTTTTACTCTACATGGCTGAATATATAGATTATATATCAACAAATATTGTCTATTGAAGCTTGTGCAAAATATATACTACTCTTCTAAATTTATAGAAGTAGCTCAATATACACAACCTAAATTGAACTACATAATATGTAATTAAAAAAACAATGGAAATTGAATTTCATATGGCCTTATGAAGGAAAAATTCACCAATATCAACTAAAAACAAAAATTGAAGGCTTTTTAGTAGCTGAAGCCAGTACTAATACACGACCATTCCAAAGACTAACTAAAAATATTTACTTTCTCACAACTAAATTAACAATTCTAAAATTACCATGGTTGCTTGGATTGTGAACAAGAGATATTTTGACTTGGATAGTCTAAACTATTTTTCCCTATTTTTTTTTTCCTATTTTCTAAGCTCTTTAAGTTTCCTTGTTGACATTGCTACTTTGTCAGTCCACTTCATTTTTCTTGCACTACTTGACTTAAAAGCAATGCCACCAGTTACATCAGATGATCTTATCACCCTTACTCGACTAGTAGATACAATATTCTTGCTTGACATATCAGGTTGCACTCAAATGATGAAATATAACTCAAAATGAAAAACTAAAACTATGCGATGTTTTACATTCTAGAAAATTTCAGTAGCTACCCCAAGTGATTTATGACTTGTTTGGATCAATAATTCGGTTCCTTGACAGCTCGATTGAGAAATATCACAAATTTCCTGTTTTAGGTCCTAAAACTAAGTACTCATTGATTTTAGTCAACTTTCCTTCAAGAAGATCTCAGTATTAAATTCCAAAAGTTTAATTAGCTCCGTAATGCAAAATAAAGTCATGATTGTCGGACCTTGCTGTTTTAGTTCATCACTAGTCTTTCAAAAAAATTACAAACAAAATCAACAAAACCTCATCTTTTTTGGAATTATATTAAAAAAATTCTCTAAAATGATATCCAAAAGATGACCTAAAGTTCATGTTTCACAGTTTTTGTTTGCAATTTGTGCTAATTTATGGATTTTAGGTAAGCCAAAGCCTAAAGTTAGAGCTTGAGCGATGTTTTGATGTTCGAAGTGTTAAAATGGATTTCTGACGCTTCCATCAGTTCCGGAATGGTGAATTTAGGAAAGTTTGACCCTTGGTATGCTTCCCAAGGTGTACGTACTCGATTTAAGTTGGTTTGTAGAAAGTTAGAATTTACTCATTTTGGTTGTGTCTTGGTTTGGGGATTATTTTTGCTCAAATAATCTCTGATGTCCGCTTTGCCGATTCTCTTGAGTTCGGAATGTGTTTTGCACATAAAATATATATTTGGTTTTCCAAAATTGGACTCTATTTCATTTCTGAACCCCTAGTTCAAATTTTCGGCAAAGTGTTGTTTTTCTGGTGAAGGCATAGGCCGATTTATCGGTCAAAATACCGATTTATAGGTGAATAATAAATCAAACATTTAGCCGATAAATTGTCACCTTTAAATGTTTTCCATAACCCATCAAACGCCGATTTATCGGTCAGGTGACTGATAAATCGATACATGCATGTGACTTCCCAACTTTAGAGGGACATCAATTTATCAGCACATTGTCCGATAAATTGGTACTCGCTCTTTTTTCCAGTACATAGGGGATATCGATTTATCAGTACAAGTGACCAGTAAATCGGCATTTGAGGCATATTTTATCATTTTTAGCTCCATTTTTTGTTCATTATTTCCTCAAGTTTTCTCACGCTTTCTCTCAACTCTTAGCATGATTTGCTTGGAAACATCCCCAAACTCTGTAGAATAGTTTCTTGAAGATTCCATACGTCTTCCTCACCCTTGGTAAGTAATTTCATCCATATAATTCCATAAAAATCAGGGCTTTCCTTCCATTGATGCCCTAGTCATGATTTCTTGATTTCACTACTTATATCAAAAGTTGTGGGGTAAATTCTTGTCCGATAGGGCTATTTTACTTCGAAGTAATCTTTTCTTTCTCAGATTTCATCATAAAATTCCATAAAGATCGAATCTTTAAATCCCTTTAATACTTTATTTACTCTGGACTGTTCAAGGGTCTTCCCATACTCGAATTGCGCTCAATTTTGGAGCACGGGTTATTGGTAATGATAGGAACCTTATGGAGATATTTGTTTTTGGTTTCGACGAGCAGTCCCTAATGGGCCATTTTAGGTTGATTAAGCCCAGTCTGAAACTTCGTATAATTTATACCGTTAGACTCCTATTGATATCTGGACTACTATTTCTCAAGTTTTAGAGCAATTGGAGTTCATTTGATATCAGACGGAGTAACATTATGAGTTTCAATGCTTTATCGTTAGATATAAGTAGGCACTATGTGGCTATCTCTAGGTTTATAGCTTTAATAATGGTACTAAATAGAATCCATGGATTGGGTATATAGGTTGTTATAGTAACCCTGGACCGTTCTATCGTCTGTTCCTCATTTGTTACCTATTTCAATATCGGATTAATATGGTACCTGTAACCTAGGATTTATCCAGTGATACATGTGCAGGGTATAGGTGGTTTGTCGTTTTATGTATATATATACTTGTTGATATGTTGTGCATGATAGGCTCTGTTTAAAGTGTATTGGGGCTAGGCCAGTATCACTATATGATTATTAAACCGTGAAGGCTAGACACTGGTTTTAGTAATGATAATGGATAAGGACATAAAATAATAACTTGGAATATTCTAATAATAATATAAGTTAAATGACCTTTTAACTGTTTTAGACTCGACAATGTACCGAACACCCCGTTCCACTATTTTTACGTGTTTTAGGTCAGTCTTTACACCTTGGAATCAAGAAATATCATTTGACTGATTAACGTTGGGGCTTGAGACTGTCTCTGTTCAGCAGTGAGTACAGCCGCTGGCACTTGAGTCAGTCATTTTACGATAATAAGTACAACTTTTTGATACTATTACATACACTGGTTGTAGAGGATTATTGATACATTTCCCTTGAGGACCTTGGTGATACACGACTTTGAGGCATGGGACGTCATAACCTGCCGGCATTCTAGCTTTTTGAGGCATGGGATGCCTTGACTTTTCAATATTACAACTTATTGAGACTATATATATATGAGGCATGGAATGCTAGATTTGGTACCTATGAGGCTTATGGTATGAGATGTGAGGATATAATGACGGTAGATATCGTATTACTTCATTATGTGTATTTACATTCTACACTTGTTTTCTTCAGTGTACCCCTGGTCGAGAGGGAGTCCAATGGGTGAGCATGTTTACAGGTGTACGCTACATTCCTTATGAGGGTTTCACAGTGTTTATATGTTTATTTCATTACTATTATTACCACTTTGTTTATATTACTGATTATTAGATAGTTTTGATTACGTGGGTTATTGTGTGTTGTATCTCCTTATCAGTCTTTCCTGTCTTACTTGAGGTTATCGATATATCATCCAGACTCTCTTTCTATATTCCACTTGATTTCTGATTATTTATTATTATTGTTCACATATATTGCTGCAAGGATTTCGGGCACGTCTTTCTTCATTTCTTGAAATCTTGTTATGTGATTAGCTTGCGATAACATGTTCTACTTTTTACTTGATTCCTATTTGAGTAGCTAGATTCCGTGATGTACTATTTGCTTCTATGACCCTATTTATTGTCTTCTATTATTTACTGTTTTTATTATTGTTATATGCCTAGTGAGCCCTCGAAGCCTACTGGGTACGGGTTGCTTCGATGGATTGTAATCATACTATACTTGCCCATGTGCAAATCTGAGTATAGGTGACGACAGTGATTCACAGACCGCTATTCATGCTGGCCCTTTTGCTTTCAGAGTGAGCTTGGGGTCCAGCTTTGTCCTGCTTCTTTTCAATATTGGGTTGATCTCCTTGTGTTTTTGGAGATACTTTCACATTAGACTTCTATTTCATAGTATGTACTTAGAAGTTTTGTATTACACTGACTACCGGATTTTGGGTACTATCCACTCATTGTAATTTTGCTACATTGAGTATTTATTTTCCAGTTATATTCTATTTATTAAACTTGTGATCTCCGCTTTTGTTATAGTAGTCCTCCATTTCAGCTTTGACTACAGGGTTGGTTCTCCTACTGGTGGTATAGTAGGTGCTATCATGATCCGAGAAATCGGGTCATGACCTTAAGGAATTTAAATACTTGAATAACTAGCAAAGACTCATACTAAGGAATTTGAAGCCATTTTCATCTTGAAATACACCCATTCCCATGACTTGTGGCCTTTTGTAAGATTTGTGCTTCCTCTGCCCCTAGTCATACCCTTTTTTTACTAGGATCTGGCCTTGAAGATGAAGCATAATAAGTAGGATGTGCAGAGGAGGATGTAGAATAATCAACAGGAGGTTTTGAAAATGTTGGAGGTGCACTAGGTGTTGGTGGTGCTTTTGTTAGAGCTGTATGTGCATTTCTTAGGGATATTGGTCCACTAGGTTCTACTGGTGCTTTTCTTACTCTTCCTCTTTCCTTTCTTACTGGTGCATGACCTTGCGGTGGTGTTGTAGGTGTTGTCTATTAATACAGAGAAAGTTATCAAATATAAAGTTAGACAAAATCTTTTCAAGTTGAGATATTAACATTCATCTACCTTTTCCCGTACCGGAACCTGATGGTTCTCCCTTATTGATGCTTCTGGCTTTTTGAAGACTAACCACCTCTATTTTATGGACACCCCTCTCTTCTTATGGCCTTTACCCTTGAAAATAATACATCTCATGGCAAGTCCAGTTCTAGGTAGTTTTCTAGATTATTTTGTTTCACTAGCTTCTTTTTTTCTAACCTTAGATGGCCTACTAGACATGTTTGTGATTTCTATTAGTGCAACTATGGGGTTGGTCGATAAAGTCCATATGTCTATGTTTATGAGTGGTTCAAGAACATTTTCAAGTCCTCAAGTAGGTCACCTTACTGTATTAGCTATCAATGTAGTCTAGAAGATCATACTTCTTAATATTTAATGTAGTAACAACATCTGCATGTAATATGCCTTTTAACTGCCATGCTCTACAACTACAAGTCATTCTGCCAATATCTATAGTATATTGGCATAAAGCTTCCTCACTTCAAATCCAAGCTACTTCATTAAATTTAATACTTTAGTTCATAGACCTATTAATGTTGTCCTCTAATATCTTCATTGCCATTGTAGAGAAATTGCACTTCCAAGTACTTGTGAACTCCCTTAACAGGGCGAAGCTCTAAACCATAAAGAGGGTTCCTTTTTAAATATAAGCTCGACCAACAGGAGAGGAGCGAAAGGCGAAGTAGTATGATATCGTCTCCGCGATCCAAAATGAAACCTATCCTGTCGGATGTATTGAAATTGTGTGAAACGGATATCAAAGAAGGCATGTTGTGGGTCACTCAAGGTCGTCGTAAGTTGAGAATTGAAATGACAGGACTGGATCATATATTCAAAGCTGTAGGCATCTTGGTTGGCTCTCCTAAACGAGGGGAGAATACAGATAGGATCAAAAGCTAGAACATCCCATCGAGCTAATCAAACTTATCACTCGTGTCAGCGAGTTGTTTGACTAGCGAGC
>JBDJHY010458961.1:0-28231 GCA_039654485.1 Withania somnifera | reverse complement strand
CCAATTTTAATATGGTCACTAAATTTTTGGTCACTAAAGGAAATTTTTCTTATATTGAAATACTCTCCTTCTTAGTCGGTAGCAACCCTCCGACATGTTTGGACATCTCAATATGTGTAATCTCATACTCAGTAACTCTCATAGAACCCGGCTACAACCTAGAGAACTAGGCTCGTAGTCTGTAATATGCACTCCTAGGAACATACTTTGTTGTGAAGGACTCTGTGTACTATCCCCAAGTCAACAAGGAAAAACAAAGGGTTTGCTATCTCTGGAAACTCTCCATCACTAACTGGTGAACCCCTCCAACAGATATACTACAAATCTACTCCGTCATTATCCAATAGTCCCAAAGTCCCCAGTATCTCCTTAGAAGTAGCTATAAACTCATGGTGATCTTGGCACATAGTCCCTACAAATATGGCTAGTTCAATACAAAGGAAGTGATCCAACATCTTCCTAATCTCAGATAATTGGATAGATGAAGCTAGTGTTGGGGTGACTGCTAGAACAGACTGTGCCGGTGCTACTGGATGAATAGGAAGAACTTCTACAGATTAATGTACTGAGGCTTGGCAATCTATTTGGTTCCCTGATCTATAGTTTTTGGTGCATATTGATACCTCAAAAAACACTAGAGCATCTATCATAAGAAGTGTCTCGGATAGCTACAAGCAGGGGTTATGTATACTATTGAGAAGGCAAATGAACTGGCTGTAGTAAAAGCAGTAGGTCTACCATAACAGTACCCGATAAAAAAATTTAACAGTGTAAAATTTAAACAAATGATAAAAAAAGTAAGAGGAAAAGAAAATTTATAATAAGTAAATTTTTAACAAGGCATAACATGGCTCTCGGGGAATAGAACTATAGGATAACAATTGACCTTCAATTAGATAACCCCTGGACGTAACATGGCACTCGGGGATCAGAAGTGACCCTGAGTTAGCCCTTGGATCATGCATACACTACGAATCATGATATAACAATATGAAAGAAGTAAGGAAACATAATAAACATACTAAAGAAGTATTATTAGTCATAAAAGTAAAGACATGATGAGGCCCAACATGGGAAAAACTAAGAACATGAACTGACATTAAGACTATTTCTGGAAACCATTTAAAATGTCTTAAGGAGTTATTAGGATAGGACCCTAGCTAAACTCAATAAGTAAAGTAGACTAAAATATAAATGTAAACTCTAAGAGCAATGAAGATAAAGGTCCTCGGATAGATGAGAACTCACTACTGCTACTTGTATTCAAAAGTTACTGAACGCCTGCTAATTGGATCACTGTCCCTATATATCGAAATATACATATGTGAACATGAGCACAGATGTGGTAAGTATATTAAATATATTGGTACACGGGTAAGTAAATGTGTAATTATGAAATATATACATGTAAGTGAAGATATAAGAAGCAAAGACTCAGGCTAAGAGATGGAACATGTAAAGCATCATGAAAACTATAGTAAGTGTTAGGAAATCATGAAAACTGAAAACATACTGAAATACCTTGAGTCTGAAATCATACTAGGGTACCATGAAAATTAGAGAATCAAATAATGTAGACACTAAACTGTAAGGATCGAAGTTATAAACGTAACAAGATTTAACAATTTAAATGAGAGAAATTGGGAGTTTCTTATAACCGACATATGTCATGTCAGCACATGGCATCCAGACTTTATTGCCATACTAGTGAATTTCCTTATACTTTTCCAAATGTATAAAGACTACATGTAACTAAATTATATTGATCGTAAAAAGAAACTTGGGCAACCAATTGGGTAATATAGTAATTAACCGACAAGTCATGCTTTAACTAGTTTATGAAACTTGAGATATTATGTAATTGTTCTTGCCATATTGTAGTAGTTAACTTTCACAATTTTCACATTTATCATGAAATCATGTAAACCTTAGACCTAGTTTTTGGAATCAATATGCTGTAAAGTTTAGTTTAAGGAAATTATGAAAAAAATCATAAATAACCTTAATTTTTGTACTCAATTTGCCAAACAATAGCAAAATCATGCAACCTATCAATTTAAAAAATAGAGACCAAACCTAACCTTGAACACATAAAATCATATATATACTAAAGGCAATTTTAGGTATGAGGACGGGAGGATTCAACCATTGAATAATCCCACGTACCTTATTAGGAGTAATTCCTAGTGAATTTGTGGGAGTGGACGGTTGGGGTTGATGGGCCCTAGTTTACTTAGGGGAAACTGTCAATCCTTTTCATCCTATAATAACTCACTGCTGATTTTTAGGTGTTATGTTTATAATGAAGAAAAATATTCTAAGTGATGCTTTTATATGCCCCCTAGGAATAGCTAATGACATAGTATTGGCTATAAAGAATTAGGAAATTACCGAAATACCCTTAATGATTTTAAATCAACTTTCCAGACAAAAATAAAACCGACGGGGTGTTGGCCACTTAAGAGGACTATGAGCCTGTGTCGATTCCCCTCAACCAGGGATATAAGGATGCTTTGTTCCTCCTTAACCAATGCTTTAAGGCAGTTCGCGCCCCCTCCCCTTTTTCCAAGATAGGATGCTTCAGTAAAACTCTTGTAACATTTTACTCCAACCTTGAAATTATGTGGTTTAAAGATAAACTAGACTTAGAGATCTTTTCTTGGATAGGTTTTTGGTTACATAACACCTTATATATTAGGATATACGATATATGATCATTTAAGTTAAACTAGACTTAGAGATCTTTCCTTGGAGAGGTTTTGGGTTACATAACACCTCATATATTAGGATACATGATATACGATCATTTAAAGTTTACCCATGGGTGAAATGATACGTACACTATAATGATTGAAAAGCTTTGAACTTGCCTTTTATCTAGGAGTTCCTAATGATATTTAATCTTATAAAACACTGCCTACCCATTTTATAAATGATTATATCACCTAGTAAAAACTGATAAGTCACAAAGGGTGATCCTAACCAAGCATGTAGAATAATTTTAGTTAGTGCTGGAAAATTTGGGGTGTTACCTTATCTCCTCCTTAGGATCATTCGTCTTGAATGAAGAATAAGGCCAGGACATGGGAAAACTAAGAGATAACATTGGATATGAGTTCAAACTTAAATAAAATAATACCTTATTGAATATCATGACACAAAATTAGACATTAGAAACATGATATGACTGACTGACTTGATACTGATCATGTATAGGACACTGACATAACTTAATTGGACATGAACATAATTCTAGTTTATTTAACAAACTTAGATATGACTGAATGATACTATGATTATATAGACTAAGATGTAAAAACACTATATGGATCACATTATTGTATGAGGACTTGGATCAACTACGAAACGTCGTATGAGTATGGCACTTGACTATTAGAAAATAATATAACTTAAAACATCTAGTTAAGTTGAGCTGGATCCGAGCATACTGTCTTAGCATGTCTGGGGCTATACTTGTCAAGTGAGTCATACAATTATGAAGGACTTTATTCATCTACGAAGGAATGCATGGGCATGAGTTAAGAGCTGAAGATACTAGCATGGATATTCTGAAGGCAAGAGATCATATACTCAAATTTTTAAGGTGGACTTCATTACCTTAGACACTTCTCCACATAAGGAACTTAATGATACTATGAAGGAAGAGATCGAGAGTACGGGTCATAGGGACACTTAAGATAAGAGATACTAGAATGGTCTGGGTATCTTGGCCCTCTGATATGGGTTTATAAGCACGGAAGGCATGGGCTTGGACATAAATCTCGTTAGATCTAAAGTTGTCTGACATAGAATATTTACGTGAAGGGTATAGCAGAGAGGACAACTTAGTTACTCACATTGTTGTTGGGTTTCCAGCACACATGTAGGTGTACATGGTCTAACAAGTAATAAAGTGGCTCTTTCGAGCCGGATATCAAACCCACAGGGAGTTGGAAATATGAATTAGTTTCGTAAGTAATTGTTATAATAAACTCAATATATATGCAAATGAATGTAACAATAGAAGGAATTCATAGTTTGTATTATTCTAATGTAACTAAGGATATGTAAATGAGACTTGGGGTGAAACAATCAAGTATTATCGATATAGGCAACTGTTCCAAAGCTATGGCATTACAAACATTCATATATAATCTTGATTTAGAATAAACATCATTATATCTCTAATTGTTGATTCTGGAGTTAAAATAATGACTAGGGATTGATAGTCCTCTACTCACTATTTAAATAATCACACAATAATATGTTGCGATGACTTAACATAAACACATTATCAATATATTCCCGATTTAACCAAGTGAGACACTAAGTACACGATCATGTCTTACTTGCAATTTATGTTCGTAATTCTTATATTATATTCAACAAACACAATCTCACTCCTTACACTCCCGTTCCACTCATGAGATCCTGATAGGTGCACTATAGAGCTATGTAATTATTCTAATGGTGTCCAAGCGATTAGAACACATTAATTACGAAGCATAAGAACAATCGATGATGAGAAACAATCACTAGGTCAGAGCAAATCAATACAATACAACATATGTCAGCCATAACCCTATAACAAGGGTTTTTAGCCAAGAAAACTCATGTTCAATTCATAAAATAACATTGATAACATTTATGTACAAAAATTAAACTTTAGATGTAACTGTATGTTGCTTGAATATCTCCTCTACCTGATGCTTTAATCTCAAAGTGTTGCACCACTAACCAAAAGCAACACCCTAAGGCATATATAGATGCTAAAGCAAAAAGACTAAATTGCCTCCATTAATCTTGCAAGTTGAGAACAATTATTGCCTGGCTGAACACGGATCACAACGTGATCTCAATCATGATGGGTAGGCCATCACTTCATGATCCCTACTATGATAGGGGTTATTTTTCAACATTTCTTCCCTGCTCAATACGACTTCAGTTCTTGTTTGATCTACATTCCTCAAAACTTTAAATATACATGCAATAGGCTAATCACATTTGTTAGTGATGCTACACATATATTTTCTACCGAGATACTCCAAAAGAACACAATTATTCTCAAAACTTAGTCAAAACGTGGGAATTAAATGGTGCTAAGGCATATAAATATGCCTAAGATCAATTCTCTCCAAGTTAGTAAAGAATAGACATGGATACTTGGATATTCTATCCGTGAATGAAGGATATGACTAGGATTAAAAGAAAAATTACTAATCATAAAAAGAAATTACTTAAACTATGCATTTATCATGGTTGAAACTGATTCATCTTGGATTAAGACTCTGTGGGAATATATATAATGTGACTTCACCATAGGAATCATATGGAATATGCCCATACATAAAATTTATAGAAATGAAACTAGGAGGAAAGAAAGGAAATTTACTGAGTATGTCTATCTATTTCTAAACTGAATTGCTCGGCTGAAAGAAATTGTATAGCATAGAACATGAGAAATCTACAGGACTACTATGCCTCAAGAAATAAAACTTCTAAATTTCAAGCATAACAAAACTTCATAAACATACATCTTCTTCTAAAATACTAACTTTGTTGGTTGCGACTTCAAACTCTCTTAAGGACGTACTACTCAAACTTATAATGGCTAAGTTTAGCTGAAGGACTTACTTTTTCAAGTGTAACCCAAAGGTACAAGGTACTATTTGAAATGTAATCAATATATTCTAATCCATTTCTATATCCACATAAATATTACTCCTTATTCCTTAGCATAATAATTCCCTACCTCTAATCAAGGAGTCACTAGCCATATAATTCAACTTTCCACACATTTACCAACCCGACATTGAAGCTTATAACTATGTTCTATTAGTGGTTTCCTTGAAGACAAATATGCCTAGGGATATGCTTAAACCTGTGAAATTACTAACCTCATCTACTGCTTACACATAACTATAACTTACCTTATATTCAACAACAACTCAATAACCTAGGTGACATAAGCATGCTAGCACTACTACTAACTAAGCATCCATTGTCTTCCATCTTAGATTTTTCACATATGTCCTTTCACTACAATCTTTCACCTTATACATGTAACCACTAAAGGAATTAAAGCATGAATATAAATTGTACAAGTCATGGATAGAATCCTAACTCTAGAACTTAAACATATAATATGAATCGAGATTCTCTGTTGAAAAAAGTATTGTTCTATAAAGTCCAATACTTATTGAAACCTTGGAAATCGAGATGGGGTTTGAGAATTTATAGCACAATAGGCATGAGTATTTTATATGTTGAAACTATAATTCTTGAAGTGAGGGTGGTATTAAGCATAATCATGACATAAATTTCTCTTAGCATCATGAATGGACATACGAAGGGCTTAGCGTAGAGAGAATCATAAAAGAATAATAAACGTGATCTATTTTGGGAGAAGTTTGATTTGATCATATATATGACATGACATAGTTCCATTAGTCTTTTGAGGATATCATGAGGTCTAAGTCGATCATACTTGACATACTGAATGGCATGAATATGAACATTGCATAACTAAATATTTTGTCATACAGGGGTCTAAAAATCAAAGTCATAAGATAGGTCGTACAATTGGAGTGTAATATAAGTTGGATTTCTAAATCATACTGAAAACTACACTACTGATATCATAAAAAACTGGATATTTATGTCATGAGAAATATCGTACAACTAAGATATACTGTAAGTTGAATATACATGGATCATACTGAAAACTTAGAGCTGCTTTTGTGGATTAGCTAAATGTTTTAAGTCATGAGTAAGGATAAGATTATTTTCTGGAATAATTGTCTTTGGATTTTAGTAACTTAACATGGACGTACATCTGCATGAGGTTCATGAAAAATAGAATAAATATGGTCATAACATGAATACCTGAGGCAGGAATAAGGATTTACCTCTACCTGAACAACAAAAAGTGCATTGGAGTAAGAATGGGTTGCTATCTAGTCATAACTCTGTATTGGGACTACATACTGGTAAAAAACGTACTATCTCCCCCTTGGATTAAATGCCAGAATTTATAAATCCGAGGAATTATTGGTGGAACAACTCTTAACTTTCACCCACTATGGTGATCATCTGAACTTCAAATCGGTGATTCATCACTAACACGGGTAGCACATAACTCTCTATTACATCTTATGCTTAAAGCTACTAGATCAAGGGTCATGGGAGCACTATTCCTATTAGGATAATAAAAGCTATTAAACTCACTGAAACCCTCTATTTTTCCATAGATTATACATAATCTTATTACATTGAGTCTATCTTTTATAACCCATAGGCTTACATGATATTTATAACCTCATCAAAATACACAACCTAAATCTATCTATTCTTAACTATTCTATCACTTGATCATAGTCATATTTAATCTTCTTGACATTCTAAATTGATAACTATCTACCACCATGATATTTATAATACACAACATGACTCATCACACCTTAGTGAACACTCAATGATTTATAATCTAATTACTTACTGAACCAACACTTAACTCTAGCTACATACCTTAATCAAAGGTTATGTTAAACTTTTGAATTCACGTGCCTAACTCTATGTCATTCTACAAAATAAGGTTCTGGATCATAATCTTCTAAAACATAGTCCCCTTACTATCTCGTCTAGGCTAACCCAATACACAACCAAGTAGGAATAGATGTCTAAGGGGGATACAAATGCATACATCGTAAGGATCTAAAAACATAGCCATTCTGACTCGGCTGGATGGACGATGCAAGGAATTGGTCTGGGTACTGACCATTTTTGTTGTTCTTATCGCCTGAGGGGCAATATATACTTAGGTAACCTATTTCACTGCAACCATAATAACATTTTCATACTGCAAAGACATACTCCTAGGTGGAACTTACCTCATAGGCTACATACAGTTTCCAAATATTACACCAATAATGCAACAATTGCTCGGAGGGCACCATTAAGGGCTACATACACACCATAATGAGTACAATATAATCTCATAGGGCTACTACCTACCTTACAAAGGTATGTACAGCTATCTATGGCCCCATGACCATGCATGTTCTAGTCATATGCATGCCTCTGGTTGAATAAAAACACAGGACAACCGTCCTACCTAGATCGGCTCTAAAGCTATCAGCCTAAACCAGGGGATATCTATTAAGCTCTAACCACTAGTATAATCCCTTCCTAACTATTCTATGTTCCAGAGTCAGCGTACAAATAATACACAACAGAGGTTATACTCCTCCCCAACCATATTATGTCCCAAGTTAGTGTTTGAGCATGCGGGTAGGGAAATATAGCCCCCGAATAACTAACCAAACTACAAGCCAACAAAGTAGGCCATAGGCTAGAAGAATAAGTATATCTGGTCCCAACTAGCAATCCCATCCCTGAGCTGGTGCTTTATCATACATATACTACACTAATACCCAGTCTTAAGAAACTAGACTTTATCCTACCTGGTGCCGATGAAAACCTAGAAAGTCATGCCGGAAGAAACGAAGAATCACGAATGAGCTCGACATAGCAGGATGCTTAAAAACATAATCCATGAGATAAGAGGAGTAAAACAATACCCATATTTCTATATAAAAAGAGGCGTCAAAATCCAGGCCAAAATAGGTCTATAAACCCTAATAGCTCAAAAAGATAAAATATTTATTCCAATGCTTAGAACATAGCTCATACATAATATGGAAAAAATAGGGCTTAAAATCATTGTAGTAATGAAGATATAATCCCAAAAATTTTATGTAATATAGAAAACTGTATTACAATGGAAAATATGAAGAATTACCTAGTAGAAATGATCGTAGAACCACTGAGATATGATTCCATGAAGTAAAACTTCAAATTGGAACCTTAATTAACTTCAACATAACGAGTTTCCTACGAAAAACATATAAATGAGAGAAAATGATGGTAGAAAGGAATAAAAATCTTTGTATAGGCCTTCTAGAAGGTAAGATGATCATAGATTTGGCAACCCCTAGCCACTTTAGCCTATGCGATCGTGGCCCACTACTATGCAATCATGATGAATACTGATCCTGGACAACACGATAGCGGTGCACCGCCATGTGATTGTGATGTATAAGGCGCCTGGGTTATACGATCACGTCCAAGGCTAATGCGATCAAGATGCTTTGGCACCCAGCCAGCCTCAATCTGAATAGTTGAGGCGTGGAATATAACTAGAGTCTATAATCTGCATAGCTCATTTACCTACATTTTGATATCTTAAGTCTAACCCTTCTAACTCTTTCTGTGGCATCTTGAGTCAAATTGGAAGTCTGAGGTTGAATATCAACCCTACTATACCCCTAAATCAATGAACTTTAACACATACTGTACAAAGCCTTAAATGGGTCCATCTGGATACTAGAATTGACACTACCATCATATGAAGTTATATCAATGCCAAATTCAACCTCAACCATTACCAAGGTTAAGGAGACAAGCTCGTGATATATCCTGAGGCGTCCAACTAATTTGCTCGCATTGGTTATCAGTTTGTGGATGGAAATTAGCATTGTATTATCCTCAGCAAATCAAGAAGTGAATTGGTTGCCTCTGTCTATATTAATAGAAACTGTGACCTCATAAAATAAAACTAGATCTGGAATATGAAGGTAGAGCCCCTCTACATATCTATACTATGACCAGGGTTATGGAGTATCGAGTACCATAGGCCTTGTGAAGAATGGCCTGAATCAAATCATCAACTCCGCAACTGCAAGTACCAATGTCTATCCTTAACGTATTGTCAGAAACTAATGAAACCCTATCACAAAACTATGATTTCCTCGGTATAATCGACTAACAGCATCAAAAAAGGAAACTGACACCAACTGGTTAACCAACAACATCAGGTACCATAAATAACAACTGATCTTGTTTGTAAGGCTAACCCTACCTCCAGCATAAAACTGAAACCAGGATGATAATCTTAACCTCGATCATTAAAATGAACCCACAAATCTGGAATCGATTGTGGACAAAATAAAGAAAACATCTAAAACTCAAGGAAATGATCATCCTAGAAGGCTCTATCATTTGACATACACATAGCTAATAACCTCAAATCACTACTGTAACTCAATTATCGTCATTTTATATCAAAATAGAGAAATAGACCAAGACACTATTCTATCCAAAACCTAATTACTTAAAACCATTTAAGAACAGGAATGAACTCTAACTACTCGAAACTGTATAAGGTCAAGTTCCCCTAACTCAGAACATGGAAGCCTACCAACTCTCATACAAAGAACATGATCACAAAAATAGATCACAACATGGTATAGACCAATCACATATCCAAACACAAGAAATCGCAGCAGAAACTAACCCGATATCCACTCATGAGGATCAAACCTACACGGTTGCATACACCGACTAAGGTCGAAAATAAATCACATGACTGGGCATATGAAATACTCTGGGGTACCACAATCTTGATCCACTACTAAAGGAGCACTATCACCTACCATAATAGTTACATGCCTAAGGGAACAAAGAGTAACCACAAGCAAAAAATACCAAGGGAACCTAGATAACATCCAACCTTATTAACCCTGACATGACAACCTAGAGCTATCAAATAGGTCACTGTAGGGAAAGGTCACAATAGAATAACAGGGCATCTGCCCCCAAGAATGAAGAAACCTTAACACATAATGCTAATAACAACCTCGAGGGACTAGCTGACTAACCTGAACATAAGAAAGATCTCAATACAAGAGCATAAGGACCCCTATCGACCTATCGAGATAGCTTTGTCATAACTAAAGTATAACTATGGTATAACAATCCTGTATCTAGGGGAACAGGGTAACCTACCGATGCCCAATAAAATCACTAAGGCCACCTATTAACAGAAGGCCCAACTCTGCTATCTCACATAATCTACAGGCTAAACTAGCCAAACATCTCAAATCCCTCACTAGGATCCACCACTAAAAAGTTCCCTCCTCACTACAGGAAAGAAAAGGAACCAACGAACAATATCCAGCGCTAAGGGCAGGACATGGAAAGGGTGCTCAAATCTCATCTAGGATATAGTAAGGCACGTCTAAACAAGAGGCCCAGCCCCTGAACCATAGGATCACAACCTAAAAAGGAACCATAGGCACCTCCCTAGGTTAACAGACAAGACTTAGCTCTCCAATCAAAATCACAACCCAGGTACCAAAGTATTACATAAGAGGGCCACAACATCAAAGGCTAATGGCAAGGACTAAACTTAGTCCATGATACAACATCAACAAAGATAAGGTCACTCAAGATAGCATAGATAAATCAAGCAAGAAATAAGTCAGATACATTCCTAAGTTAACATCATCCAACTAGTAAGGGAGTAAAATAAAACCGGGTTGTAAATAGAACTTGAAGGCATCTCACTTGAAACACCGTGCCTAAGGCCACAAACTGAAAGGTGGAAGGCTATAGTGACTAGCCTAACTAAAGCATCCACTACTTGAGCACTAATGTCACAAAAATCAAGCCTTCTACAAGCATACAAGAACTACTAATACCACCATCTATCCTAACTGACTGTTGAAGTGAGGTTGCAATCACTATCAATTGTATGTATTGCAGACATCCTCTGGCCCAATCGCCTAGCTCTCTACACTCATAATGACTCGATACTTCTCTAACTAGGACAATAAAAAAACTACTCTGGCCACTATGGCCCTGCAAACCTAAAGATGCCCCCCTGCCAGGCTGACATCTCTAAGCACCTAGGCTTCTATCGATTGACTGAGAAATGATCCAAACAGACTGACTAGACTAGCCAACTTAATCGGCTATTGTTGATGAAGTATCTGTGTATCATACTATTCATAAATAAACAAATATCAGTGGAATCATTCTGGGGACTCAAAGGAAGAACTAGAAAAGGGGGCAATCTATAGACTTTGTTCGAACCGCCACCTATAAGAAACCCCCAGAATGTTCATCCCTCAGACCCCGATATCAATGAAAACCAACCTCATAATCCTGTATACATCCTAACCACCATCTCTATATGCCTCACGTTTAGCCACCTCAAGGGACACTATCATCTGAAGAACTATCCAAGGGTATGGCTTGCTACTACCAAGTTCCCTTTCACAAAATAGAGTGGCAAGACCATTCCTCTAAAGAAACCCCACACACTATTATTCTTGGTGGAATAGAACATGGTAGTATACCTAACCTCCTAATAGAACATGGTTTCATAGTCCTAGATATTATAAGACCCCTGATGAAATCCAATAAACTCATCCCCATATGATGCTTCCCTCGAAGAACCCCTTAGCACCTCTGTCTGAATTATGCTGCCCAGAAGGACTTGTACACTACTAACTCCTATTAGAGCCCAACTGGATCCCAAATCTTGTGTCTGATGGTATAGATTTCTAGTGCTTGATCCTGGATCAGAAACTCTGGGAACATACATAGGACTCTCACCAATGCCCACTGAGAGACTTTTCCTAGTTGTTTGAAAAGAGTAGAGCCAAATAAGGTGATAAGAAACCCAATGACCATACAACGCACATAAGGAGTAAAAAAGTGACAATCTTTCCTAAAGAATGCCTTGTATCCGACTAAAGAATACAAGCCTCTATGTACAAATCCACGGGAATCTACCAAACACTTGCTCCAATATCCAGAGATACCAGCGAACCTAAAGCTCTAATACACTCTATCATGACCTGATAATTGAGTTATGACGGTGTCATATCCCACTTGTAGAAAATTCGAACCCCGGCCCATAACATAAATCAATGGAATAGTACCAAGAATAAAGAGAAAAAAAGAGGGAGATGAAGAGAAGAAATAAAAGAAAAACACAAAAATACACAATTGAACATAACTCCCAAGAACCTGGTATCGTGGATATAGAGCATCTATATATAGAAAGGTTAACCACAAAATCTCTATCTAGAATCCAACTAGGTCAACTATGAAGAAAGGAGGAGGACTAGCCAACATGAACAATAATTGCTCACTAAGTCACTTGAATAGCACCCAGCTAGTCTTCATGATCACGTCTGTTATAAGGACATGTACTAAGACCTACATCATCAAAAGATGAAAAAGTGGAGCATAAGTAACAAAAATAATGGTCACCCAATAGGCATCATAGGTAGACTGGACAAAAGTAAGCATAAGCAAGGTAAAGGGTAGCTAAAAATAACTAGGTCACTAGCACATAATGTATAACATGAAGGACAAATACTGTGACAGATAGTGAGTATAGTGAAGGGTCAATTTTTGGTAAGTGTAGCATCAGCTAACAAGTATGGAGAAAATCCACTAACAAGGTATAACACATATACTCGGGGCATAAGCAAATCATGACCAAACGTGACACATACCTGGAGCTCCAATGTGGCCAGCCCAAATAAGGACCAAGATAGAGAAAGAGAAACACAGAGAATGCAACAACTGATTGTAATAGTAACTATGGCAAGGAAAGTAATCAACTACACAAAAGAGTAGCCACAGAGCCTAGTAAGCAACCAACACATTTGCAAATAAGTAACCCAATGAGACTTCCTCTGTAAGCCTCGAGGAGTTCAACCAAGTGCATAGGTATGCAATGCAAAGGGGTATTGAAAATTAAAAAATGCTTGTATGCACCCTTCCCGGTACAAGGACTCTTCCAGGAGAAGACCTACAAAAGATTCCCTGCATACTTACCCCTCCTACTTTAGTATACCCCACTTCATTCTGTAACTCCTACCTAGTAGTAACATATCATGCATGTCCACCCAGTGTCAGAGGTTCTGTGGAGGAATCTAGCCCGACGTAAAAAATCCTCATAAAAATCAAATTAGTGGTATAGTCATTAGGCTACAAATTCCAAAGTGTGTGCTCAAACCATATACCATATTTCAGTAAAACTCAAGTCCATCCATGTGAGAAAAAATCCAAAAATAGGGATGGTAGTAAGAAAATGGGATCAAGTGGTGGGAGGAATTAGCTCCATACTGCTCATGAGCACAGTCGTGAAAGATATAAATCTATATAAGAATTAGTTTCTAATTATCTCTCTATCAAAATAAAGTTACCTTTTAAAACGTTTAATGCATGCTCGCTGTACAGAACTAATTAATAGGATAACTGGTCTAAAGTTTCTAATTGGAATACATAGGATGGCTACCAAGCCCTAGTCACAAAGTACATCCTCTCCTAGTTCAACTATGGTCCCGATCAACGAGTAATCACACCAATAATTCCACAACTTCCCATAGGGAGCCCATTAATGGATACGTACACACCCACACAAGGGGAAAACATGGAGCTATCATTGCTCTGTCTAACCCAACTTGCCCCTATGCTCGTATCTTCTAGGGTACAACATCATCATACTGGGCCGCCAACTACCCAACAAAGCTATATCCAGCTGACCACACACTTTCTAGTCATACACATTTCCCAAGGGATAGTAAAAACCTCTAACCAATAGTATAATCCCCCTAGCCAGTCTACATTCTAGAGTCAGCGTACAAATAATATGACCTAAAGGTCAAACTCCTCCCTAATAATACTATGTCCTAGAGTCGACGTTTGAATACGTGGCTAGGGAAATATATCCCCAGGGTAAGTAACAAAACTAAAAATTAAGTAGGCCATAGATCGGAATAATTAACATATCGAGGCCCGACTAGTAATCCCTTCCCTGAGATGGCACTCTTACATACATATGCTACACTATATGAAATCTTTATGTAATCTATATTCCAGACTCAGCAGAATCGACATAAAGGACATTCAATAGCATACAAGCTGAATAAATCAAGAAGTAACAGTAGCTAATGGAATTTAAATCATAAAACTAATAGGAAACCAACCTACAGATTCCAGCAAGTCACAAATGACATGGGCAGTTACAAGATTTTTTTTAAATGTAGACAAAATATCAGGAATAACGGAAATTTCCCCAAAGGCCATTACATTCGGGGTGCTACAATGGTCATGATTTGTATCAAGAAACCTATAAACACATTGGTCGAGCCATAGAGTTCTCATTAAAATTTTCAGATGATTTAATTAATAAAACTTAGCTACAAATTATTTTTTGAAAGTATCAATATGTTGCAAATTTTATTCCAAATATTATACAAATTCGTAAATCACTTTATCATCTTCTTAAGAAAAACCCATTTCCACGAGGAATAGAGTAGACTAATACAGTACAACAAATTAAATCATTCCAAATACATCCATGTATAGAAATACCACACCTATATGCATTTATGAATATTGAAAATGGATGCTTCATACTTAGGGTATAGAGGTACTATTAAACAAGGGGTTCCTCAGAGTCTACTGAACGATTATTAAGATTCATCTGGGGAATATGGACTGATAATAAAAAAAATTATAATACCATTAAAAGGAAATGTTAGAAATAGTACTATGCATTATAAAATTTCAAATAATTTAATAAAGACAGAATTTTTACTATGAGTGGACTGCGAAGCAACCAAATATTTTATACAAAAGTTGTTGAAAATTTAATTTCCAAAAAAATATTTTTTAGATGAAAGCTTTTTTATCAGCTTTGATTTTCAAATTGAATTTATAAAGGGAGAAAATAATTCTCTCTGATTTTTTGACATGGGAATTTCCGTAGGGAAATAGTGAGACCCAAAACTCCAGGACTAAGGCCCTTGAGGCATTCATTCTATCCATTTAAACCTGAAAAATAAATGAAAATACCCTTCCAAAAAAATAGAAGACAAAACATAACTATTCAGCTTTGGCATAATTTTCAGCTCTGCCAAATTTTATTATCCTTTCTTAATTAAAAAAATCTTATAACTACTTTAACCAGAGTACAACCATTTAAACCCAAAACCTCTTAATTAAAAAATAAAGGTCTTTCTATCCAAAAATAGAATAGTTACGAAATGAAGCTTCCTGAGACATTTTCACATGAAGTCAATCCAACAACTCCAGAAAAGAATTGGAGAAAACAATTAATCAAAATAAACAAAATATTGAGATAAAGGCTTTACAGATACCACCAATCATGACAATTGATAAATATTATGAAGGTTTCAAGTAAAAGATATTGTAAGACCTTTCTATACAAATCAGAATTATATGGAGGCAGACGATCCACTCAAATTCCAAAGGTATTGTGAGTTTATTTTAACAAATAACGATTCAATAGAAGTAGAGAATGAAGTGGAAGATCTATATAATCTAGACAGTATCAAGTATTCTAAATTTATAAATTAAAGAATATTGATCCCTTTTGAATGGTTTGTAGAACATATACATACTCCCATTCCCCCACATAAAAATTTCATTGACAGCAAGCATTTAACTGGTATGCCTACAAGGTGGTGTGTTATGTAGTAAGCCACAATACTCATAAATAGTTTGTAAAGTATTCAGAAGAGATGAAAACATTTATCATCCCCAAATGGATTTACAAATTGTGGAGCCAATTTGGAGAAAATAAACAGGTATCATCAACACATTCTCAAGTGCAATTTGATAATTTTTAGGTAGAGTTAAATATCGCTATGCTAAAAAAATATTAATTATGTAAATTCTTTATTATAAAATAAATTTCCTACATTATTAGCTAGTCCTTCAACATTTATGAATTCAAAAGGATCAAAAAATTGAGCAAGACTATTAAAATAAGAGGAGGGCCTTAAAACCCTAAGAAGATAAGGGAATATCATGTTCTTCAAGGGATTCTAGACTTTCGAAAGAAGAATTAGAGAGGATACTTAAACAAGCATTACTAAATTTAGATAACGGCACCGAACAAAGACAGATCATGGATCTCTTAGATATGACATCCTCACACACAAGTGAACCTAGTAATGGGGATATGATGCATCCATCCACAGGGGATCGCTCATGCTTATCTATTTAACTGAAGAACAAATCTAGTTCGCCCTTTTAAAATAATTAAAAGATACTACTTCACTAAATAAAGAATGAAAAGCTACTCCAACGATCAAGTAAACAAATATCTGCAAAGGAGATAAAGGCAACAACGCAACAATAATTCAATAATTCAATAATTCAACAATGCAGAAGAGGATAGAACCAAATAGCAATTATTATTAGCAACATCATAAAAAGGAAAGAGACAAAAAGTTACTATTTTTAACAAAAGGAAAGAGACAAGAAGAGAAGATAAGGATGTTATTTTTAGCAAACAAAGATAAATACAGACAGTGATCCATGTAAAATGAGATCCTCTACAAGTGGATGTGTAATAGATAGAATTAAGTTGTTAAGTGAGCGAGTAAATTTAGTGTCAAAATCTCCTACGTGTGCATATGTAATAAATAGCTTGTTGTAGTTAAGTGAGTCAGCTATTTTGAAGTCTATTTAAGATCTCTTCTATATAATTAGAAGGGGATAAAAAAAAATTCCCATCTTAAAACATTGTTAAATTCTCCGAAACTCTTTACATTTTTCTACTTTTAACATCAATAAAAGTTCATAATTTTATAAGTAATTTCTCTACCTTCCTTATTTGTGCCTTGTTAAATTTGTAGAAATTTTACTTATTTTACATTTTCTTTTCCTCCTGCTTTTGTTATCTTTTATTTATATTAATACATTGTTAAATTTTGTCTACGATCCACCCTGTTGGTATTAGATCCATGTTATTCAGGAGGAGTAGAAGGATTATCAGTATAAATTTGAGTGGCTAAATCTTCATACTATCCTAGAGCTAGTAGAAATTATGTTGCTCTTGATATAATAATTTTAAGTGTAGTAGATAATTCTATTCTTCAATATCTTTTTTATTTTGATTTCTTGAGATTAGGTAACCGTTTAATCGCGATCACGACATAACCAAGCCTGTATTTTTCATTGGATTAGCTCGAAGTTGGGAGAACTAGATCCGGACCCAGAGGGTGTTCCCTTCTCTAAACCTAAAGGAATAAGAAAAACTAAAGTTAGAGAAGATAGGAGTAAATACTACACACAAAAATAATTATCTAGGAGTAACATCTAAAATGGATTTTGGCCGAAGGATTATACTAGAACCACCTGACCACTTTCTTAATACTATTTTTAATACCTTTATCCTTACACATTCATTCAAAGAAAAAATAAAATATTTTAACAGTATAAAATGTTTTAAATTTCACATTAATTATAGCAAGAGAAGAACAAAAATATTAAAGGACCTTAATTACTATCTAAATCATATGCCCTAAAAAACGTTGGATAAATATTCTAGAACTTGATAACTTAGTTAAGTTATATCATGATTTATGTTATCTTAGTAATGATTCATCTATTCCAAGAAGACAACTAAATGATATTCTCTTAATTCAATCTAAACTAACACAATCTAAACTAACTGCACGATTTTAATAAATACTACAGAAAATTAAAATATAATAAATAGCATTTCTACTATCATAACTAGAATACTAACTTTCGAAAACATTACAAGAAGTAGATTTCTTAGCAACTATTCCCAAGGTTAAATAAAAGATTATAAATCAATAAATTTAGGGAGGCCCCCTACTAGTAAATGCTAGGAGTAAAAGATTCTTTATGCATGGCCAGGTCGGATGAAAAATTTGAACTCAATTGTGAATATTTAAATAAACTCTGATAAATTCAAAAAATATCATAAAAAGAGAATGGTATGTACAAAAAATATTTATTAAAGAAAAAATTATACTGTAAAAAATTTGTATGCTGATATGAAAAGAATAAAATGTAGTATAAAGTTCTTTAAATGGTTTGAATATAAAGGAAAATTATAGGATAAAAGAGAATCATTAAGTATGATCGTTAATAAATGGTACACTAAAAATAAGATAGTTGAATCTATAGTTCCCTATTAGAAGAAATCAATTTAAAATAAAACGGTAGAGTTATCACTATAGTAGATACCAAGGGTGATCCTACTAACAAAGAGACAAATAAATTAATTTGACAAAATAACTACACTAATCAACTATTACATATAGTTTCTAACCAAATCCGTAAGGACTATAATAAATCAGTCTTTAAGGATAAACCAAACTCTTCTTAAATTGACAAAGATAAGAAGTTAGAAACTTACCATATAATTAAATTATCAGAATTTTCAAAAGATAAATTCCCTAGAATTCAAGAAAAGTTTGATACTCAAATAATCTTAAGAAAAGACTAATACTTCTATACTAAAAATTAGTAATAATAAAATATAAAAATGATAAATGAAGTCACTGAATGGGATATTAATTACAATATGTATAAAATAAAAAAATTGCACAGATAAAAAATATGATATTTTAATTACAGCTACACCAAGATATTTATGAAATAATAATCTCACCAATGATAATAAACAAAGCATAATAAATTCTACAAATATTATTCAAATTATTCAAAATAAATCTGAAAACCCCCATTATTATAAAAAGAATTGTAAAGTATACAAAAGAAACACCAATAAAGGTGGATCTGGATCCTACAAAAGTAAAAGGTGTTGGAATTGTTGAAAAAATATCTCAGAGTGTCACGCCTCGAAGTTACCCCCTGTGCGGGGCCAGGCATTCGTAGGGTCACGATTTCAAAACTTGGTCATAATGGTGTCTAACAAATTTTACCAGTAGACAGGCCTATACCCTAGCCCAGAGCAGCAAGGAATGAGCTGTAATCCTAAAAGCACAACAATACAAGATAGGTGAAGGAGAAAAGAAGAAAAAGAACAACATATAAAAAATAACACTCCAAAACCTGGTATCAGTAGTATAAAGACATCTACATACAATAGAGTATCCTACAAAAACTAAAGAAAACAAAATACAAATGTCTCTGAAAGAAGCAAGAAAAGGATGATGCTGAAGGAGAGGGGAAACTCGAATGCCATGAGCTCACCGTAGTTTTTGAAGACTCACAAAAATAACATTGCACGAGAAGCATCCTAAGCAATAAACCACCCTATGTCCTGCATCATGAACATATGCAGAAATGTAGTATGAGTAACAAAAACAGTGGGTACTGATGTGACCGTATTTTACGTCATATATTAACCATAAAACCCCAAAAATAGAGTATGTTCTTAAGTAACAACAGTGTGTTTTAATGCTTATAGTGAGTATTTGCAAGGTTAAGTCGATATGAGGATATTTGGAGCAATTATACAAATAAGGAGAAAGTTTGGCATGATTAAGAAATGTTTCCTTTGTCATCAGACGGCTCATCTAAAACAACCGCCGAACTGGAATGACTCTGGTTAAAAGGACAAAGACAGACGATGAACCAGATGAACCATCTAGCAACATACGATTTGCCTGATCCATTGGTCCAAAGCATAGTTCACTAGATATCAATCGATAGCCAGGTGGCTTAAATAGGTGTCTCGTCTATTTTAAAACGATTCACCTAATGTTTTAGCCTGACGATAAGTCCACTGTATCAGAGAGGTAACAGATGGAAGACAAGATGGTCCATCTGTCACCAAGCATTTAGTCTGAGTTTCGCCCAAGCTGAACGAAGGCCAAGTCCAAGTTTTTGATATTACACTTACACTCCTATTCCATAAATAGCAGAATTAATATAGTTTTGAGGAGACTTTTACTGAAGGATTTTTGATAGACTTTTGAAGATAGACTTAAGACTTGTTAATTTGGGGTTTTGATAACCATACTCTTTCAGAACACAAATGTGGAATTCCTTGATCATCATTCTAAAATTAATTGAAAGTTTATCTCTATGGTATGTTATTCACTGATTTACAGTTTCATTATTATATGTTGATATCGATGAAGGGCTAAAACCCCAACCCTAGGGTTATGGGAACGATGGGTTAAACTACATTAGGATTGTAATTTACATATGGTTGCTGCATCTATTCCAACGTATGAACTTAATCTCTATTTAATAAATAACTTTTAGTGGTTGCAAAACTAGAACACGCCTACGTTTAACTAGCACTAACCTTATGGTTAAAATTAGTAGTTGAGATTATGCTAAGAAATTTTTGGCGTTAACCCTCGTCTAATGGTTGCTGATGTAACAAGATTAATTGTCTTAATTTACCAAGATAAGGACAACACACTAATTTCACAGCTCTAACCCGGTGTAAAAGAGATTTATCTAGGGTTAAAGATTGATAAACACTTAAGTAAACAGTGTTGTACTTATATGTAACTCTACATTCAGGAAAGATCGAACAACTGTATGAGCTTACAATTAAAAAGTTTTGTTGAACCTTGGTGAACATGAACCTAGGTTAATAAAACACTTAAATTATTCTATAATCACAAGCATCAACAACGAAAACTTTTATACATATTAATGCCCATTTTACTTTTTGTTTATCGCTAGAAAGAAATACTAACTACTCGCTACCGCTACTGGACGTACACCCGATACCATATTTTCTATGGGATCGACCCCAACCTAGTTGGATTTTATATTTGAACAACGATCTCTTATGCTTCGATGGGGAGTGTAGTTTTAACGTTATCAAATTTTTCTTCTTTGTCGGGAAATAAGGCTATTGGTGAAGTCTAAGTATAGTAACTGTTAGTTAGGTTTATTTCTAGTTTTCATGTTTTATTTTATTTTTGTCTGCTGTAGGAAAAAGGTAGTGCATGAAAATTACCTCTATTTCCTTTCGATCTAGAAATATCAAAAACTTTTGCAAGAATGAATAGGCTAAGAGAACGCAGCTCTATCTGATCTTGAACAGCACCGGGCAGATGCACAACGAGCAAATCATCCATATGCACCCCACAGACCTCAACATATGCGGCATCATGAGGTGTATATGGATGAAGATGATACAAACCTTGACGGGGCTGGGGCTACTGGGTCAATCATTCTGCCCTTGCTAACTCCAGGAAAAAAATTCAAAATCACCAGCACAATGATTCAACTGTTGATATAGAAGGTCTACTCAGAGGAGTTGTTGGTAAGTACCCAAACCTACAACTAAAGAATTTCATAGCCGTTTACAAGCTTACAGCTTTCCTGGAGTGAGCCAGAATGCTATCAGGTTGAGACTTTTTCCACTATACCTGAGTGGAAAAGCTACTATATGGCTCGATGATCTACCACATGAATCCATAAAAAATTTGGGGGGAGCTGAAAGAGGCTTTCCTAGAAAGGTTCTTTCCCCCTAAAAAATGCTTGTACTGAGGGATGAGATGATAAACTTCAAGAAGAAGCTTGATGAAGCCATGCATGAAGTGTGGCTGCTTTTTTATAAAAAGATAGAGAAATGTCTCATACGTGGGTTGGGAGACAACATCTTGATGGAGACATTTTATCGTGCACTGAATGCTCCTTCGAAATTGGTTGTGGTCAGAATCAAAGAAGGGTCCCACATGTCACACACTTATGCTCAAGTGTCCCAAGAGGTTGACACTATAACAATAAATATGAGAGGATGGCACACTAGAAAGTCTGAAATATTTGGTGGGGCTAAGAATGGTGTAATATCGATAGAGCAATGCCAAAGAGAGGATGAGCAAGACCAGGATATGGCACACTAAAGACACATATGGATCCGATGTCTAAATAATTGCTCGAGAATACCTACAATAAAGTCAAAGTGGAGCGTCCTATGAAAAAGAAGCATACATAGAGAATGATTCTGACTCAGACGAAGAGGCCAAGTACCTCCATAACTAGGGGAGTTCCAAGAAGGAACCCAAGGTCAGAACTCAACCGCGACTATTTCAATGATAAAAGAGCCTACCGGGGTAAAGAGTCAAGTAGTTAGAAAGATAGGGAGGTGTTCAATAAGAACCGAAATGGAGTTTATATGCCTCTGGGGCAAGGAGAGAGGGAGGCAAACACCTCCAGAATAGAAAAGATATTGGGGAAGTGCTAACCAAAGTAGAGTCGAGTGATGAGAGCCTTCAATAAATCAATTCTAAGGTCTCAAATATAGATTAAAGGGTTGACTCTCACTCGTCCTCGATTAGGAACCTAGAGTTTCAGATGGGGTAGCTATCCACATTGTTAAACCATCGGAGGGTTGGAACACTGCCCAGTGATACTGTGCATATTCACAACAAAGATTACGTCAAAGGATTCAAAGATAATAGTCATACCACGACGTTAAATCAAGCGCTATTTGGAGGCAACCCAAATTTCTAGCCCTCATTATTTTCTATTTTTTAATTTTTAGTTAATTATTGGTTATTTATTTATTATTTTAGGATTAGTTTCTATGAGCTAAATGCCAGGTGTGTTAGTCCATAGGGAGACAGAGTTAATGAAGGAATACATAAGATGGACAGAACACTAGGTGATTTATCTTGTACTAGACGAGCCACCCAGTCCAACCGTTTGGCTGGGAACCCACTGGATAACGATGGCCTAAGATGGAATGAACATGAGGACTATCTTTCATAAGATGGTTCACTCAAACAACCATTTCAGAAATTCTTAAATGTAATTGGGTCGGGCCTTTTAATGTATAGATCCGACCCGACCCGACCCACCTGATCAAAAAGGGTATTATATCCCTGATCGATTGAGTATCCCTTAGTTTCAAATGGAAATTTCTCCCTCAAAATATATGTGTCCCTCCTCCACTAACACACTATCCACCTTCATCTTCCAATTACAAATTCTCCACCATAAAACCTTGATTTGACACTTTGTTTTTCCTCCTTGCTAATAATCCATTACTTAAAACCTAAGGATAATTTTCAATTTTCTTGTAAAGACTTGCACTAGTAAGACTTTATTTGTGATTACTATCACTTGATGATTTTTTATTGTTTATTCATCAGTTTGAGACGGTGGGTGAAAGCTGGTAACCCACCGATCGTATTTTAGTGGTAGTAGTATGAACTAGGTTTCCTTGTTTCGATTACTTTGTGGTTGTGTTTCCCAAGTTGTAAACTTTCCTAAAAATGATGCTTGGACTGGTTTGGATTAGTATTTATTGGTGGGATTTGACTCCATAGAGATGGATCATGAATAGGCAGAGAATCAGGCGATTCATCTCCTTTGGGAAGAAACACTTACTCCTCTCACCCATTCAACAACACACTATTTACATTGTTCACATTTTAGGGATACCAGATGAAATTCCAGACGAGTTGTCTAATCTCAAATGACTCATATATTGCTCCATGTATAACAGATGGATGATCAAGCAAACTGTCTAGTAAAAGATAGAACGCCTAGCCCTTTCGTCTAACCCTTTTTATATTACATTTGTCCTATTTCATCGATATGTTTACTAATGTTTGACTTTCATATAGGTATATATAGCAGCCAAAATACCACAACAAAAAGGTAGAGGCCAATGCAGTAGAATCATCAGGGGGCTAAGGGAGAAGGATTATAGCCCTAAACAGATGGTGACCGATCAACAGACCCGCAAAACTCACACACTTACAGGACCTACCTCAGTTTTGACATCCTCATCTGATAAATAGTCAATAAATGAATCTGAAGTTCATCCAAGACTGGAAGCAGTAGTAGAAGCAGTAATGCAAAGAGTGCTAACCCCACACCAGCAGAAGCTGCCGATGCTCATTTGCAGGAAGAGATATATTAAGTAATAAAAAGTAAAAATCTAAACTTTCGAGGTGATTCTCAATGGGTTGTGCCTATTTCAGATAAGATCTTTGATGAAGGGTTGATCATAAATGCCAAAGGACAATACTAGAGGAGCATTACAGTAAAGTTTGAATAGTCACGGACCACTCGCCCGACTATCCAAAAATCAAGAGAGTATTTAAGGCCTACTAGCTTGAGTGGATGAACAAATCACCAGGCCAATACAATCCAACATTAGTTCATGAGTTCTATGTGAACTACAAGGCCAAACTGCAGTGGTAACTTCAAAGGTCTAGAAGATATCAGAGTTAGGGGTCTTGGACAATATTATGGTTTGACGAGTGCACGTCGACATATCAGAGAAAACAATAACCCATTATTTGTTTGGTCCTGAATTTGTGGTTCCATCTGAAAATCCAGACTATATCTATCGCTATGTCAACTGATTGACCCAACGGGACTGGTTTGCTCAGACACTGACTCATATAGAGCCATCATGGTTACACAACCCACGCTTGCCAATCCAGACTGCATCACTAAGTTTCATTGATAAGTTCTGGTAAACAGTCACTCAGATGATGATTAAAGCAACACGGGCTGACAAATTAACCAATGAGGATACAATATTGGTAGCATGCCTACTCTCTATATACAAATTAAACTTTGGTCGTCTAATTTCCAAAGAACTGCAGATGCGCGCTATATGTGAAGGTATCATACGCTAGTATAATTACTGAGCTCTGTCAGTAGGCCAAGGTACCAATCCTACCAGGCATTGATGTGGGCATTGATGACCTCAAGATGTATAATGTAGAGAGTTCAAAGTATCTTTCTAAGCTAGAGATCAAAAAGAAAAAGGATGAGATCACTTCTATTACAAGAACAGGGTCCAAAGATCAGATAGGCACTGAAGCGATAGATGCAACTTTTGTTCCTACCATGCAAAGGGATTCTAGTACCTCAGGACCATAGGGCCTACCCTTTAGTCATTCCGTAGATCAGACACTGCTGTATACATTCGATTTTTACCCTAAAAAACTTTGCAAGACTTTTTTAAAAGGTAAGATGAAATGAGACTTAGCTGGAGGTATTATCGGTAGAGTTTGAGCTGCTAATGAATTGCAAAATTAAGGTGTCTTTAGAGCATGTCATATCAACAACATGGAGAAGAACTTGAGTGAGCACCACCTGTCTTATTAGCCCATTTGAATGGGACAGATTTTAGGTCGAGCTAGAGTAGCTGCGTATCAACATTACTGGATTATAGCAGGGCCACCATCTAATAGCTCCAACATTAGCGGTTCCTATCAAGTCTGATGATGAGGACCAAATATTGAGTCTGGCAGAAATGCATTCAAAAGGAAAGGCCATGAAGGAAGGTGTTGAGGAACAGAAGAATTTTAAAAAAAAAAAGGAAGTGGAGCAGCCTCCATGAGGAGGATGATTTGGAAGAGGCGCTGCGGGAATCTAAAGAAAGTTTCGTGCTCGATAAGGATATAAGATGAGAACAAGTTGTAGGTGCATATGCTAGCACAATGCCGGTAGAGTCCGAGCATATTAGTAGGCACCTAATACTATTGAGGAGCTAAGGAGAGAAGTGAGGATAGCTGTCAGACAACCATCTGTGATTGTTCTTAAGGAAGAAGATGCGACATAGGCCGTAATTTTGTGATACAATTTCTCTTTTTGTTTTATTACAATTTCTATGTCGTACATTGGGTACAATGCACCGTTTATGTGTTGGAGGGGGTGTACCTTTAATTTTATTTGTTTTGTGCGTCTGAGGGTTTTTCTTGCAAGAATTGTTTCCCTCAGGCATGTTATCTAAGAGAAATGTCATGTTAGGTTTATTTTAATGTATTTGTATTTAGTTATTTTGACGTATTTTTATTTATTTGTTTTGATGTATTCCATTAAACATTGGTACCTATGTATATAAGCAAATTTCAGCATTAAGATATTTTATTGGCTTCTATCAAATATTGATAAGGGTGTTATTGATTGTGTTTGTATTCGCTGAACAATTTTCTTAAAAAATTTATATCGAAATGAGTATAGATATGCAAGTGTGGTAGAGTGATTTTGTATAATCTTTTTGATTTATATAATATCTCGAAGTTGCCCGGTTTAAATTGTAACTAAGTAGAAAGTAGGCTGATATGAAAATGATCCTACGACTTCTTTGATAAGTCACTAAAGCCTTAAAAGAGTTTCCTAACAATTATTGCATTTCCAAGTTGAACCCTTTTATATCTCACTGAAACCTACTATTGAATTACCCCACAAAAAGAAAAGACTGAAAATGAGAGGTTGTTATTATGGCCCTGATTTTCTATTGGATATTGTGAACCTATATTTTGGCATTGTAACCAAAGCCTAGGGTGGCTGGGTAGAAAACACCATGAAATAATACGTGGTAATTAGTCGGTCTTGGCCCTAGTCTGGTAGTGAGTAATGTGTCTTCAACCTAAGTTTGAATTTAGGTTGAGCGTAGCGACCATAAAGTTGTGTCTTATAATAGAAAAGTAATGATAAGAAAAGAAAAAAAGAGAAAATGGGGAGGAGTTCAAGTTGTACAATAAAGGACTCGAGGCCAATTGTTAAGGAAAAGAAGATTGTAAAAGAAAAATGAAGGAAGAGGAAAAGGAGGGTAGCAGAAAAAACTGAGTCAGTCACTACATTCCCAAATCATGCCCTACCAGCACTTAATCGACATTATAAGCTGAAAAAAGTCCTGACATGATTTAGGTAATCTTACTAAACACTAAGTTGTAATTGATAAGGAAAGCCTATGGCTATTGTGTATACAATTAGATTTCTTTCTGGGTGTGAGATGATACTTTTCCAGTCCCAATATAAATAAATCTCATTATGTGTGGGACTTCTTTGTTGTGAGACCAAGTTAATACTTTGATTAATACTTTGATCAGTTGTGAATAATTTAATGTTGTAGTATAGGGTATACAAGCCTTGTGAAAGGTATTTCAACTTATCCCTCGAAAAAGTTACAGTGTGTTAATAGATGCAGTTAGCCGATACGACATGATGCCTAATGAGTGATTATGCTAAGATGAGTTATGTACTAGGGGTATTTTAAGTGTTTGATATGTATAGGTTTTTTTGTTTCTCGAGGAAAAACAAATGTTTTAGGTTTAGGGTGTTGATGTGATGGTATTTTACGTCACGTATTAAACATAAAACCCTATAAATAGAGCATGTTCTTGAGTAACAACAGTGTGTTTTAATGTGTCTACTGAGTATTTGCAGCGTTAAGTCGATATGAGAAAGTATGAAGCAATTGTACAGAAAACGAAAAGTTTTGCATGACTAAGAGACATTTCGCCTGTCATCAGACGGCTCGTCTTAACCAACCGACAAACTGGAATGACACTGGTTAAAAGGACCCAACTAGAAGATGGACAAGAAGAACTATCTGGTAACAAACGATTTGCCTGATCCCTTCGTCCAAAGCTTACTTCACTGGATAAAGACCAATACCCAGGCGGCTCAAAAAGAAGTCTCGTCTATTTGGAGATGATTCCCCTAATGCTTTTGCTTGATGATAAGTCCGCTGTATAAGAGAGGTGACAGATGGAAGACCAGATGGTCCATGTATCACAAGGCGTCTTGTCTGAGGTTTCGCCCACGATGAACAGAGGCCCAGTACAAGTTTTTGATATTGTACTTACATCCATACTCTATAAATAATAGA
>JBDJHY010458852.1:0-17580 GCA_039654485.1 Withania somnifera | reverse complement strand
TTGCAAACGAAACCTCCAAAACACAAACTTAAGGTCAATCTTGACTTTGTTTGGCATTCCGGAGCTAACAGAACTGTAGGAATTCAATTCTGAGGTCATCTTGAAGGAAAGTTGATTCAAGTCAACTGAAGCTTAACCTAAGGCTCTAAAACAGGGAATTTGAGATAACTCTCAACCGAGTCGTCGGGGATCCAAACTGTCAGTCCCAACAAGTCATAAATTACTTGGGGAATCTATTGAAATGATCTAAGATGTAAGACGATGAATATTTATTATAAATGACCTTAAGGGTTATTACAAAATGTTAGAAAATAAATGTAGATCATTAGAAGCAAGGAGGAGATTTAAGGAAGTTTGGTATCGCGATATAGAAATGGGAAATGATCAATATGTACTTATCCATTGATACCCTTATCCCAGTAGAATGATTCTATATTAGTGATATAATTCAGCTCACGTGTTTCCAGTTTACACCATATATTAATAATAGTAGTATGGGAGGATGTAATTACAATAGATTGTCAGGATGCATAGGGTGCCCTTATCTATTATTTTAGAATAAGGTATGCAATTCATGTCATAGTTTTGGAGATCATTCCATAGGTCATTGGTTCTCAAGTTAACCTTAGTATAACTTTTTTCTTGTTAATATATGTTTAGAATGAGAGAACCATTCAGATATTATAAGGTATGATGAGGTCATTTGCAATCAATTTCAAGGGAAGTTAGGTTAAAAACTTTTATTTGATTGAGTTTTCATATTACAATAGCTTTCACTATAGTTTTTGGGTAACCATTTTAGACTTTGTATGGTAGGATATATAGGTCTTTGATAGGATGGTTCATGGCAGGTGAAATAGATAATATAGGGTAGATCTTGTTCATGAAGCTATGCAAAAGGTTAAGATTATCTTTTAGAGGTTTAAAATAACTCTAGGTAAAAAAAATCTTATGTAGATTTGTCAAGAGACCTAGAATTTGAGGAGGGTCATTGGATGTTTCTGGAAGTGTCTCCATTGATCGGAATCCTGAGGTTATGTGAGAAGGTAAATCTTATTCAGTGTTATATAGGTCAATATCAAATTCTTAAGAGGATCAGAAATGTTGCTTTATGAGTTAGACCTTAGCGCATAGTTAGCAGTATTTCACCATGTTTTTCATGTGTATATGCTTTGAAAGTGCATGAGTGATCCTTCTTTTTTAGTGCCAATCGATATAATTAGTATATGTGATTGTTTGAAATATGAGGAGGTCATAGTTCATATTATAGACAAACAGTTTCACTAGTTGAGGAAAAAATATAAAGCTTAATGTAAGGTTTTTTGACAAAACGAACTAGTTTAAGGGAGTTGTATGGGAATTAGAGGATGATACGATGAATATTCCCCCACGTGTTTCCTTCTAGTTCAACTTCAGTCATAGGTACTATCTACTCTATTAAGGATAGAACTCAATGAGTCCTAATTTTTGTATTCATGAAATATTTGATGAGTTTATCATATAAAAGTTTTGTTCAGTCAAAATATCTTTTTATGTTAGTTCATCACAGTTAGAGTCAGAGTATCTTTTAATGTTAGTTCATCTTAGTTAGTAGCCTATTCATTGTTAGTTTTTGAATGAAGTCACTAAAGATAATGCTTATATACTGTTCAGTTATTTAGTTAATTTCCACTATTAGTTTCCCTTGTTTTCAAACTATAGCCTTTATTCAATGATGAATGATCTAAAAAGGGAGATATTCTGATACCCTATACTTAACTTAAGCTTAAAGACCAGGAATAAGACTTGAAGAACAGAATTTAATTCCCAGGTGGTCACAAGTTTGACCAAGACCCTTGATGTCGAACACCATGAGTAGTACAATCAACTTGTTGAGTTTTTTGTAAATTTTAAAATTTTTCCAGATCTGCACGCGTCAGCACCATGATTTGTGATGTGAAAGATCATGACTCATACTATGGACACATGTATTGCTTGACTTAAAGTGTTTTTCCTATTACAATTCCCATGAATCATTTCACCACTCTTGATTTGACATACCATGACTTTTGGTATGAACTCATACGCTGATATCTAATTTATAGTTGCTAAAATCAATATCATGACTCGAGCCACGATTTAAGAAGTGACCTTTCATGAGTCGTAAGGTGGACTCAGGGTTTGCTTTGATGGATTCCAAATCTGCTTAATGAAGGAATTTTATATAATTTCTCTAGACCATCCCCTTTAATCCTATTACATTCAAATTTTTTAAAAGGGTTGATATATAAAACCAAACCCTTAATCCTTCATTAGTTTTACAAGGCTCAATACCAAAACAAGGTTTTCTCTCTATAGAGAAAGTTAGGGTTCTTCAGGCCTCTCAACTGATTTCATCATAATCAATCTTAAGAATTTCAATCATGTATCTGGGTTATGATCTAGGTTTTATTTCACCCATGTTCCAAAATCCCTCAAGTATTTTGGTTCATGATACAACATGGGATTCTAGGGTGAGAATCCAATCTCTTATTTATGATTAAATTATGTGTCTTAGCAATATTCCTTGATCCTTATCATTGTTATTATGTATTCATGATAGTATAGTGAGGGAATTTAAAGTTATACTAATTGAAGGATGAGTTTCATGAACTTTTGTACAAGTTTAAACTGCGGAAAAGTTCATGGTTTTAAGTCCCATAAGTGGAGTTTTTATGTATTGTTAATAGATGTAGTCAATATTGTCATGGGTTATGTTAGGATTCATTTGTTGGTCTCTTATAAGGTCAGAAGCATTATTTATAAATACTGCCAGATTGTTATGAACAATAAATTGGTAATTTCAACTTGATAAACTTAAGACTAGTGTAGAGTCAACATGATTTAAAAGAATGTTAGTGGTATGAATTACAGGTATAGTCTGTATAGGCATTATAATAAAGTAAGTAGTATGACAAAAATAGTAATAAGTTCATGAGTTCATGCGACCAACATGGCTAAGGAAGATAGGATGAGTAGTTACCAACATGTGGTAATTTTTGGCAGTAGTATTAGCACAGAGCTAGTTCTTGTTACATAATCCTTATCCCATTACCTAGGGTTACCAACCATAGGAAGTCAGCATGGCCCAATAAGTGCATAGTTTTGCTGCGATTAGTTGATCAAATTGGAAGTCAACCAGTTCTTTTTGCCTTGGAAAGGTTTAGAGAGACCTACCAACATGGTGAATGTTGGACTTTGTATCCATGTACACTGAGGTTTTCATTTATAGAACCTCCTAGAGTCAGCAAAGTGTTAGTCTAAGGTGATATGTATTGAAAGGGGGTTTTTTAAATAAATTTTACAAACTTCTTTGTTAAAAATTGTTAAATTTTCATGATTTTACATTAATTTACTTTATACCCTGAAAGTGAAGCTTTTGAATAATATTTCTAAAACTTGCCTATTATTGAATATTTGAGTTATGTTATTGAAATATCATTGGATAGTACTTGTTCATGCATTGCACAATCATGAGTTACTTTATTGTATACAGGTTATTTTTTCCTGCTCACATATTCAACACACTCAATACATTGATTGCACATTCATGTGTTGCATGTTTTTCATCATGCAGGTTCTTGAAGTCGCCCCGAAGCTTTTGGTTATTGGATTAGCATTCCCAGATATTAAAGATGAGTGAGTCCTCAATGATTTGGTGTCCCAAGAGATGAATTCTATTTATTTCTTTTACTTTGATTGGAGATATGACTTTAGTATTTTTCTTTTTATTCCTTGTTTAGAGACTAGATATCTTGTTAGAGCTATCCAATATTTAGTGGATAAAAACTTTCAAGCCTCTATGCATTGGTTTGATATTGATTTTATCCTTTGTATATTTATTTTATTTATTTAGTGTTGTGAGGCATATTGATTATTTTATGCTTACTGGAATTACTTCTGCTGAGTGTAAGTGAGTAGAGATATGCATGATCCAAGGGTCTATACCAGGCTACCTAGTTTCTACGGATGTCGTGTCGCGCCCAATAAGTGACTTCAGGGAATGATAATTTAGGGAATGCTCTTCTGATGTTTGGGGAGAAATAATAAAACTCTAGAGTATGTGGGTCTCATAAGTGTGTATCAAAGCTCCACTTCCATATAAAATGGATGGGATATTATTGGCCGACAACGGTAAAAGATTGCTTTGACTATTTTAAAATGCAAAAGGTTTTCAATTATTATGCAAATTTCATGTATCAGCCTCTTGAATTATTACACCCAACTATCACATCTTATTCGTTCGGTGCATGAGTATTGGATGTTGTTGGAGTGCTACGAAAATCCTCTGGTGGACACTTAGAAATCTTTGCTGCTATATATTACTTCTCAAAATAGTTCGAAGATGTCACTCTTAAAAAGTGAAAAAGGAGAATGTTGCAAACTTAATATGAGTGAATATCGTCAACCACATTTGAATTTCTCATTACATTATAATTTGAAATGGAAAGCCATTTGACAATAAGTGAAAATAACAAAATTCCTGATCAATTTTATTTCAACAAGCGTAAGTATTCTATGTACAAGGATACTAACAATATTCTAGAAGAAGCGTTCAATAAGATTGTGCAACATACTGAAGAAGGTTTTCTCCAAGCACTAACAATATTGGAATGAACGAATGAAAGAATCATTGTGCGCATACAGGATGAGTTTTCACACATTGATGCAACCAATCCCATACTTAGTTTCTTTTTGAGTTGAATCAGTTCTTACCACTCGATCATCAAATACCATTTTCAACATTTTCTATTCTAGAAGATCTCAAAAAAGAAAAAAATAACCTGTTGCATCTTCCATTGTTAGAAACGCTTGATGGGAAGAGGTTGGAATCTCAGCTAAATGTTTAATATTATCAAGAGTTTTTATCTTGCGATTTCAACAAAATGGGTTTACTTGAGGTTCTTCCAAGTTGTAGATAAAGTCTTTGTAATGGGGAGGCACGTTATAATCTCCTATAAGTCTTGAGAAAATTCAACTAAAAATTGTATGGACCACATATTATATGGGAAGTATATTAAAATGGTTTTTTTAATCTTATGAGTAAGATGGCATAAAAATTTGTTCTATTAATGTCATGATCATAAAGAAGTACTATTGCTAAGGAAAGGTGATGATCTTTATTGTATGTGCATAAATTACTACTATTAAGGCAAGGTGATGCTCCTTATTGTATATTAATAAATTACATGCTACTTTTGGTCCACAAGAGTATAAATTCTGCACGTGTAACACCGTATAAATAGGTTGGAATTAGAAAATCCATCTTAACAAAAACCATTTGTTAGTCCAATCCTAGGTGAACACGAGTGAGGTCACAATTCGTGTAATAAGTTCAATGAGTTGTACTATTCTTGTGGTGCACCTTGATCAAAAGATGAAATTTTACATAGGTTCCCACGAGTCATGATATAGGATCCATGAGTCATATTTTGACTCGTGGTGTCTATGTACTATAACTTTTCAAGTGTGATCCCTAAGCCATGATTCATGTCACAAATCGTGAAGTGATATTCCACAGCTCGTTATATGTACTTGTGGTACGATGACCAAATTTTAGTGAATAACCCCCAACACCATGGCTCTATTTATGAGTCTTGGAATTCATTCCTTGAGTCATAAGTCAACTTGTGATAGACTGGGATAGGATTTCAAATCACAAATTTATGTTCTTTACAGAAATTTCCTATATTTATTTCCCTTTTATACTATGAGGTTTTATATTTCCTAGGGTTTAATATAAATAATCCAATCCTATAGTTTCTTTTATTCTTTAAAGACTTAAACCGAAACATTGTTCTTTTCTCATAGACCAACCTAGAGTTCTTAAGTGGTTTAGGGACTTCATTGAAATTCAATCCAAAGACTTCCATTATATATAAGGGCTAATCAACAAGGGTTGCCTTCCATCCTTGTGCCTAAATCCCTAAGTATCAGTTATAAATATTGATCAAAATCCCAAATACCTATATTATGTTGAAATTACTCCTTTTACGCATTATTGTTGGTTCTTTATTAAATTTCCTATGTTCGAATGATATTCATGGAGATCATATATTCTTGATAATAAGATTCAATTCACATGCTATTTATTTGATGAGTTGATATACATGTCACAAATCTTGACAGAGTTAGAATTCAAAGTTAGCATGTATATCTGTTAGTCTTGTTGGGTCTAAACCAGTTTCAAACTTATTATCATATTTTTTTTTAAATAATATTATTTTTCTTCAAAATAATCTAGACATAATTTAGGGTTATTTGGTTAAAAGAGATGTTCCTATTTTTCTGAATTTACAAGCCATATCAAAGCACATATAAAGGATGTCTACACTGTCCATAAATAGAAGAAATATAAGAAAAACAAATGGTGTGAGAAGACAAGTAAAAATCATATTAGGAAATGGAATCATGCTATAAAACCCATCCCAAGATAACAATTTACAATAAATATGAATCACTAAACCTTGTCTAATAAAAGTAAGTTGTAGCCTACTCGACTGCAAAACACGATCTTGAAATGTGCACCTAAAAGCCAATGAACCACGACCAATCCCAAAACTACATGAAATTAGAATAGAAACAATCTACACATCAAGATGAGTGAAATGAGATTCATATTGTGTATAGGATCAATTGTGTCAAAACATGGTCTAAAAATGGGCTTCGGGTCCCTACAACCTGGAAAAATAAATAAAATTCTCCAACACATAGAGCCTTGCTCGAGGAATACATTGTATAAAATTTGGTTGAATTCTATAAAAGATGAAGTAGAAAAGAATCACAAGAATAAAAAATGAGAAATTAAAGTAATTTATTCGATATGAGTAACATAAAAACACTCATAACTCTGCCACAGATCTTCCACAAAAAAAAATCCAACAAAAACCCACTTCACAAAGGAGAAATTGCTGAAGAAATAAGAGAAGGAAAAGAATTCTGTAAACTTTAATAGTTGAAAAGGATGAAATGAAGGGGAATAAATAGGAACATGTGTCCGATTTATTGTCCAAAATGGCTAATTTATTATCCAATACCAATTTAATATCCAAATGGATGAGTTATCAACCACCAATTATCAGCCAAATGATCAAAAAAATTTTCAAGCTTACATCTTTTTGGCAGCACTTCCAAAAACATAAAATTGGCTTTGAATTGAAAAAGAATATGATTCTCACAAACCAAATATACAAATTGCATGAAATATATATTTCAGACTTAATGGAACTAATGTAACAATGATACATAGTCGTTTGAGCATAATAGAGGCTTGAGTAGAATGGATTTAAAATAACCAAGAGAGTTAAGAACCAACTAGACATCCAAAATGAGTCTGGCCACCGCTGTAAGAAAATTAATAACCTTATCAACCCAAATTCAACATTTCTTGAGCTGATGGAAGGGACATATTTCCTATTCAAAACTCCAATCTCTAGAAGTTGACTCAGGCTAACTTTTTAAATACAAATAAGTTGAATTTCCCACAACTATCTCAAAACAAGAATGAAAACTCCGGGACATGAACCAATAGTCATACTAGGCCCAAGTCCATTATTTTGAGCTAATACTGTCAAAATTAGATTTTGAGATTATTATCTATGAAATTACCCTTAAGTTCGACCATTCTAAAGTTAGAACTCTAAAACAAGAAAACTAAGATAATGAGCTAAAGAACTGCTAGGGAGTTGTGTACCGGTCCTAATAATTTATAAATGACTTAGGGTAGCTACTAGAACATTCTGAACATATAAGTAAAGTTAGAACCACAAATATGACACTGAGGGTCATGACATATGCAAAGTCTATTTGAGTTATACTTCCTGGGTAGACTTGGGATATGGTTAGTGAGGAGTTCTACTATTTTTCTAGCTATTTTATATGTTAGATAATTTTTTTTGCGAGCATATATTTTTCACATTGGCTGAGATAAGATAAGCTTGGGATTTGGAATAGTTTATTAGAATAAAAAACCATGAATTTTCATTAATTAAAACTGAAAGGATTTCTATTGTATATGTGTATACTTTATAGAACCGCTTATGGATACATATTTGTTTTCTCACATGGATAGTACATTATTCTATCACTTATTCTACTATTATTTTTCACCTCTCTAGGCTTTAGTTATAGTACTAGGATATGGTACAGGATGTGCACTCAAGCTTTGTTGAAATGATGTTATATTTGACGAGGAATAAGGTATGGTATATGACACACACCAGAGTACACTACCCTGAGGTATAGAGGGACATATTAAACATTGTGATCCATATGAACCAAGTATGACCTTGGGCATGCGGGAGTTGCAGGGGTGCTCCTATAGTTTTCCACAACATGCACTACTGATATGGGTCATGAATATGCTGTGGGAGGGTATACTAGCAACGAGAGGTATACATATGACATCTTCTATTGGGTCCAGCCCATTATGCCATGAGCTAAACGGGGAGCATATCTTTTTCTATGGATACCTCTACACTTTACTATCCTTTGCATTGCATAGTATCAAATCAGTTTGTTCCCTTTAGATCTAAGTGGGAGGACACGTTGGTTATTTGACATTCTATTTATACCTATTGGAATGGTGGAGTGCTAAGTTGATTTTTTTGCTTAGTTAGTTATCTTTAGTTTACCTACTAGTGAGGTAGGGCCTCAATGGATTTTATTTGCTATCTTCAATGTTTTCCTTATCTCTTTTTCTTTCTTCCTTGATTTATAGTTTGTTAAGATTTACCCTTGTTGGATTCCTTGGTATTTCATGGTCTTGATTTACCTTGTTACCACATTGTAGCTCCAGGTATGTGTCACGCTACTATTATCCTTTAACGGTACTTAGAGTTATCATTGGTTCACAATAGTTATTTGCTCCTTGCATGTGGCTTCCTTCTAATTTTTTGTTGCATAGCTTGTTTTGTTAAGTCGTGATTGGATACTCGGCTAGTTCACTAGCAAATCTTACTTTGGTTCCCTTAGCTTACTTGTTTTCCTACTATTATCACTGTTCTGTTGATGGACTATGTGTTTACACTCTCTCATTTCCCTTGTGTGATGAGTTTCCAAACATAGATTTTTGGTTATTATGGCCTTCTTATATCTCCTCCTTATTTATTTCCCATCTTACTTATTTATTATATTACCTCTTAGTCTTTAGTTGTGCCGCCATTGTTGTTATTACCTTTCCTTTTATTTTTATTCTCATTATTACATTATTTGTGCCTTATGCTTGCTCGGTTGGCCTATAATGCTTATATGTTGGCCTATGATACCTAATGAGTACATATTGTTGTTGTTACTAATACTATACTTTTTCATGTTTATGTGATTCAAGGCATAGTGTGGGTTATCATTGAAGATGTGGCTTGTGTAGTTTAAATTTTGGGGAGTTTCAGATATTATGGTAAGCTCATGGTGTTTAGGCTACCCTTCTCAGTCCTCACTAACTTCTACCTCCACTTACAGTTAAAGATAGTTTATGTTTTATATTGTTTAGAGCTATTGTACTCTGTTGTATTCAGATGCCTTCTATCTTTTTGATAGCAAATCTTGGGGATAGTGGATGTTGTAGGACTTATATTATATCCTTCCTCATCCTACTCTTGTGCTTTATCCTATTATTGTCTTTGGGGTTCCATCCACTGTTAGCCACTTAGATGGATGGTTTAGTCTTGTATACCGGTGGGGAAATGGTAGAATCTATCATGACCCAACTTTTTAAGTTATGACAGTTCAAGTAATACATAGATATGTTTGTGATCGTCTTGATTAATGATATTCTAGTTTACTATATAAGTGAGGAGGAACATGTAAACCATCTCGGAGTTGTTCTCCATATTATTTGAGAGCATTAGCTTAATGCTAAATTCTTTGAAGTGTGAGTTTTGGGTCCTGTCACTTTCATTTCTTGTTCATATCATCTCTAGTGAGGGTATTTGAGTGGATTCTCAAAAAATTGATGTTGCTTGAAAATTTCCTATACTAACCTTTTTGTCAGATATCCATATATTTTTTCCCTAGATGGGTACTACCATAAATTTTTCTAGGTCCTTTATTCCTTAGTTTCTCCCTTAACACATTTAAATCAAAAGAAGGTGAAGTTAAGTGGTCATATGGTTGTGAGAAGAGTTTTTGGGCAATAAAAAAATAGGTTCACTTCAACTTTAGTTTTGAGTTTTCCAGAGGGTGATGATGATTTTATTGTGTATTTTGATGCTTCCTGAGATTTCATGGGATGTGTGTTGATGCATAATGGTGAATTGATATCTCACTTGCCGAGACAACTTAAATTACACAAGAAGAATTATCCCACTCATGATCTTAAATTAGAAACCGTGGACTTTTCTTTGAAGATTTGGACTCACTACTTTCATGGAGTGCGTGTAGATGTCTTCACCAGTCATAAATAGTATCCAATATGTGTTTGGGAAGAAAAATCTAAATCCTCATCATTAAAGGTAGTTAGAGTTGTTGAAAGCTATGATATGAGTTTTATGTATCATTCGAGAAAGGTAAATATCGTGGTTGATGCCCTTAGTATATTATACTTGGATATTTGTTTGTGGGTTGATGAGGTAATAGGGAGTTGCCTATAGAGGAGCATAGACTTTCACACCTTAGGTTAAGATTGATTGGTGCTAAGGATAGGGGTATGTTAGTGCAGAATGCTTCCGATTCATCTCTAGTTATTGAGGTGAAAGAGAAGAAAGATAGTGATCTAGTCCTAGTTTACCTAAAGAGTGAAGTAGAAAAGTTGATTGTACTAGTTTTATCCCTTAGGAGAGATGGTGTTCTTTATTACCAGGGTTGCCTTTGGATTCACATAATTGGTTCTTTAAGAGAGAGGATTTGTTCTGAGGGTCATACTTCTAGGTAGTATGTTCACCTTGGGGATACGATGATCTATAAATATTTATGAGATGTATATTGGTAGAATGGTATGGAAAAATACATTCCTGAATTTATGGTAAGTATCCTAATTATGGTAAGTATCCTAACTATCATAAAGTAAATATAGATCATTAGAAACAAGGAGGAAAGCTAAAGAAGTTTGGTATCGTGATATATAAATGGGAAATGACCAATATGTACTTTTCCATTGATATACCCTTATCCCAGAAGAATGATTCTATATTGGTGATATTGGACCAAATGACTAATTCAGCTCATGTGTTTCCAGTTTTTGTCATCTATTAATAAGAGTAGTATGGGAGGTTTTACTTGCAATAAATTTTCAGGACGCATAGGGTACCGTTATCAATTATTTTAGACTAAGGTATGCAACTCATGTCACAGTTTTTGAGATCATTCCATAGGGGTATTGGTACCCAAGTTAACCTTAGTATAACTTATCACTTGTAAATATATAATCAGGATGAGAGGACCATTCAATTATTTGAATGTATGACGAGGTCATGTGCAATTAATTTCAAGAGAAGATAGGTTAAGTGCTTGCCTTTGATTGAGTTTTCATATTACAATAGCATTAACATTAGTTTTTTGGTAGCCCATTTGAGACTTTGTATGCCAGGATATATAGGTCTCTGATAGGATGGTTCAAGGTAGGTGAAATAGCTAATATAGGGTAGATCTTGTTCATGAAGCGATATGAAAGGTTTAGATGATACGTCAGAGGTCTAAAACATCTCTAGGACGATAAAAATCCTATGTAGATTTTAGAAGAGATTTAGAATATATTTTAGAAGAGATTTAGAATATAAGAAGTGTTAACGGATGTATCCTGAAGTGTTTCTAATGATTGGAATCATGAGGTTATGTGAGAAACTAAATCTTATTCTGTATTATATCGGTCCATACCATATTTTTTGATGGATTAGAAATGTTTCCTATGAGTTAGACCTTCCATCAGAGTTGGAAATAGTTCATCATGTTTTTCATGTGTCTACACTGCAAAAGTGCATAAGTGATCATTCTTTGATATTGCCAATCAAGAGCATCAGTATATGTGATTTTTTGACATATGAGGAGGTCTAAGTTCAGATCATAGACAAACAGTTTCACCAGTTGAGGAAAAAAGATATAGCTTAACTTAAGGTATTTTGACAGAACCAACAAGTTAAGGGAATTATATGGGAATTAGAGGATGATATGATGAATATTGTCCCACTTGTTTCCTTCTAGTTCTACTTCATTAATAGGTATATATACTCTATTAAGGATAGCACTATATTAGTCTTAATTATTGTATTTATGAAATATTTGATGAGTTCATCAAACAAAGGTTTAGTTCAGTCAAGGTATCTTGTTAAGTTAATTCATCTAAGTTTGTAGCTTATTCATGGTTAGGTTGGTTCAATGAAGTCACTAAATATCATGTATCCACAACTAGTTTCCATTGTTTTCAAATTATAGCCTTTATTCAAGGACGAATGATCTCAAACGAGAGATATTATAATAAGAATTGAAGATTTACTCTAAAGCGGGAGATGGTGTGCTTAGATGTGATGGTAGAATATGTGTTCCAAATGTCGATTAGCTGAGACAAAAGATTATATTAGAATCTCATAGTTCTCGATACTCTATTCATTTGAGTGATAATAAGATACATAGAGATTTAAAAAAAGTGTACTGGTTTGAAGAATTGAAGGAAGACTTGGCTAATTTTGTAGCTAGGTGACCAATTGCCAAAAAGTTAAGGCTGAGCATAGAAAGACCGCAGGTCAGTTGTAGAGATTTGAAATACCTTCTTGGAAATGGGAAAGTAAATTATGGATTTTAGTACTGGTTTGCCTCAAACAAAGGGTCAACATGATTAGATATGGGTGATTATTTATAAGATGAACAAATCAGCCCATTTCTTTCTTGTACAGACTAGTTATTTTGCAGAGGATTATTGTAGGTTGTATCTACATGAGATCGTTTTTTTGCACGGGGTGCCCTTGACCATATTTTTAGATAGGGATACTCAGTTTACATCATATTTGTAGAACTCTTTTCAGATGTTTTTGGGATCTCAGGTTCATCTGAGCACTGCTTTTCACCAGCAGATAGATAGCTAAGTAGAGTGGACTATTCATACCTTGGAAGATATGCTTAGGGCATGTGCCCTTAACTTTAAAAGCAGTTGGGTGGACCACTTCCTATTGACATAGTTTTCTTATAATAACAGTTTTCATGCAAGCATTCAGATGGCTCCATTTGAGGCTCTATATGGGAGGAGATATAGATCTCCTATTTGTTGGTTCAAGGTTGCTAAAAATGCCTTGTTAGGAATTGACACAATGAGTGAGTCTACTAAAAAGGTCCAACTTATTTGGGAGAGATTGAAAATGTCCTAAAGTAGGCAAAAGTCTTATGCTGATGTGAGAAGGAGAGAGTACAATTTTTTTGTCGGGGATTGGGTTTTCTTAAATATGTCTCCTATGATGGGCATCATGAGATTTTGTAAGAAGGAAAGTTCATCCCTCGTTTCATTAAAACATAGATGATTTTTAATAGGGTTGGTAATGCCTCTTATAAGCTTGATCTTCCCCAAGAGATAGAGTTGGTTCATCTAATTTTTTATGTCTCTATGCTGAGAAGGTATTTGTCAGTTCCTTCGTTAGTCATGCCAGTGGAAAAAATAAGTGTAAAGGACACCATGACATATGAAGAAGTTCCAATTTAGATTCTACACAAAATAAGTTCGTAAACTTAGAAACAAGGACATAGTCTTAGTCAAAGTTTGCAATTACCCTCATGGTCATTTATGATAAATATTAAACTTTTTGCATTCTAGAGCATTTCGGTAGTTTCTCTAAGTCATTTATGACTTACTGGGATCGACAGTTCGGATCCCTGGTGACTCAGTTTAGAGATATCTCAAATTTCCTATTTTAGAGCATAAAACTAAGTTCTCGTACACCAAATTCAACTTTACTTCAAGACAATAATGAAATTTAATTTTGAATTTTCCATTAGCTCTGGAATACCAAAAAAAGTCAAGAATGACTATCAGTTTTTGTTTTGAAGGTTTCGTTTGCAAGTTATGCAAAATTGTAAATTTTGTATTTTGAGGAGCTTGAGTGATAATTTGATGTTCAGAGTGTCAGAACAAAATTTTGATGCTTCCAGAAGCTCCAGAATGATGATTTTAGGGTAGATGAGGTGTCAGTATAATTTTTGAACTGGTCGTTGCATTTTTGAGGTGTTGGTGGAAAAATACTCTTTTGGCTACTTTTGGTTTGTGGGATCATTATGAGTAAACAATCTCAGATTTTAGTTTCTAGATTCAATTGTGTCAGGAATGTCATTTCTATGCTGTTTGTATAATTGGATTGTCAAAATGGGACTTCATTTGATCCTCGAACTGTTAGCTTGAAATCCTCAAATAAATACATCAACAACCTGCAACTGGTGCTGACGAACGCATTAAGTGAGATTGCGATTGCAATTTCCAGTGCGATCACATTGAGAAGAATTTTCTCCTTGCACGATCGCACCCAGTCTGCACGATCGCAATAAATACTGGAGAATTCCTTAAGAGCGATCACGGCATGCCGCCCCTGGCAGCATATAAGTTCCTGTACAGTTTATGTTTATTCTTTTGACAACCCTACACCATTTCATCTCATTCATAAGCCAAAAATAAAACCCTAAAAATCCATTTAATTTCAAGGAAGGTCCTCCTAACATTCGCTATTGATTCTACATGAAATTGGGTAAGTTTTCTTCTCTTCTTCTTTCTTATTTCCTTAGTTTTCAACCATTAATGGCCTAGAGGTTGAAGTTGACGAAATCATCCTATTATCTGGTTATTGTCGTATAAATCTTCGTTAATTTGAGATATAATTCTCCTAGGAACATTGGTTCCTCCTAATTACAATGCTAATTTCGTAAAGTTAAATCTTTGACCCCTTTAGGGCCAAATCCAGGCTGGTTTGAAGTCCGTCCCACATTTGCATTGTTCTCAAATTTGGAGCTTAGGTTTCTAATAGCATTAGGAACCCCGTAGTGAAATATATTTGCGGTTTCAAAAAAGGGCCTTGAGCCCATTTTAGGCCTGATTTTGGGTCTAGTCCAGAATTTATTATAAATTACATTGTTAAACTCATATTAATTTATAGAATTCATTGGTGTATGTTTCAGATCATTTGGAGCACTTTTGATGTTAGTCAGAGTATGATTTGTTGATTTTCACAGCTTTGATGTCGGATGAGAAGTAGGCTCCGTGGGGCTATCTCTGGGCTTATAGCTTTAACAATTGTACTAAATAGCATCCTTGGGTTGGGTAGCAAGGTTGTAAATTATACCCGTGACATTCTTCCAGCCGTTCCATGTTGATATTTGATATGTTGGCACCCAAGCGATATGGGGTAGGAGACTTAGCATTAGATTAGAGATACTTTTTCAAGGCATAAGTAGAGGATAATTCATGATTATATGTTGATATATATGTGTTGTTGATATGTTGTGCATTTATGACACGGAGTGACCGATCCTAAGGCTCCGATGAGAGTGCATTAGGGCTGGGTAGTATCACCTTTTGATTTATGAGCCATGATGGCTAGCGGATTACTTGATGATAATTTTTCTTCACAATATAATGAAATAAAAGAGAACACTTTAGTAATAATAAGAATATAAGTAATTGTTTGTTACTAGTTTAGTCTCGACACTATATCGAGCACCCAATAACACTGTTTTTAAATATTTTAGTCAAGGATTCACCTCTTGGAACCAAGAAATAAATACATATATATTTACCAATAAATACTAGGACTTGAGACTGACTCCATTTAGCAGTGAGTACAACACTAGGACTTGAGATCGTCATCGCACGGTAGTGAGTATAACTTTTTGACACACGTGGGACTAGCAGTTGTAGAAATATGATGATATTGATTATTGATGACCATAGGTGATCTACCATATACATCAGTGTTGAATGCCTTGACTTGCCGAGTACAACTAGCAGATATTACTGATATGATATGACTGATATGAGGCATTATGTGCCAATAGGATAACACTGATATGAGACATTATGTGCTGGCGGGATAACACTGATATAAGGCACTAGATTCCGATAGGATAACACTATTACGATGTACAAGGTGCCAATTGTGATTAATTGTGGTTCTGAAAATGCGATGTGAGGTTCTAATAACTATCATGTGTTTGTTACTTTTCTGCACTTGTATTCTTCAGTGTGCTCATAGGTCGGATGGGGGGTCTATGGGTGAGCTTGTTTTTATGTACGCTGTATTTCTTATGGGGGACTTGTCAGCATTTAATTATTTTACTTTGTTATTCATATTACTGCTTATCTGTTCTTATTGGTTACTTGTTGTTTCATGTTTTGTGGGAATAGTGCTTACACTCTTATTCAGTTATTTATCCTTTCACTTTAGGTTACCGGTATGCCGACCGTGTTCTACTCCTATCTTCTTTGACTCCTTTTTACTGTGTATATTTTCACATATGCTATTACGAGGATGTCGTGTATGTTCTCTTCCATTACCTGTAATCCTACTATGTGATAGCTACCACTATCAGTCTATGTGGCACCTATTTCATACTTGAATTGCTAGTTTTCCTATATTATACTATTTTCTTCTAGGACCCTTCTTCTTGTACTCTGTTAGTTACCACTTTTATTATTTTTATGTGATCAGTGGGTGCTTGAAGCCTACTGGATATGCGTTGCTTCAACGAATTGTACTTATACTACACTTGCACTTGTGTAGATTTGAGTACGGTTCCCGTTCGTGATATATAGACAACTATTTGTTCGGATTTTTATTCACATTTGAGATTCAAGGTGTGCATAGTGTCAAGCTTGTTCCTGCTTCTCTTTGGACTTATGTTTTGTTGATCTCCATTGTATTTCAAAGACATATTCATACTAATTTAGTTCAGTTTTATCATTATGTACTTAGTGGTTCATTTGAAACTGATACCGTATTTTGGGTAGTTATTTTATTTTTTAAGACTTCCGTAAAATAGTATTTATTCATGACTTTTGATATACTTCCGCATTTAATATAGTAGTCCTTCTCTTTGACTTCAGACTATGGGGTTTGGTTCTCCTACGAGTGGCATAGTAGGTGCCATGATGATCCGCAAAATTGGGTCGTGACAATTTGGTATCTGAGACTAGGTTCATCGGTGTCAGTGTATAGAACAATGTTTAGTAGAGTCCTGTGGATCGATGCAGAGACGTCTACTGGTTATCTTCGGCAGGCTATAGTGACATTTAGGAAAGTTGACTCTTTTTTTTTAATATTTTATTGCATGTATATCCTTGAAGGTTTCTTGAAAGTCTTACTCATTGTCATCACTCTTTCAACTGCAGCTAATAAGATAACTGAGGCACCAGCCGAAGTACCTACTCTAGTTGCTACTGCAGAAGTTCTGCTAGTTCGTGCAGCACCTATTACGGTACCATCTACGGCACAAATAGTAGCATCTGTTACCACACCTGCTACAAAATTGTCTCTAGATATTTGCAACGTGCTATGGCAGCTACTTAGTGCCTTGGGAGGCCCTCCTACAGATGGGACAACCCCAGTAGTCTCGGTAACTTAGCCTAGAGTGCAGCCAGTGCCACCAGTTGTACCGGCAGTT
>JBDJHY010458745.1:0-17582 GCA_039654485.1 Withania somnifera | reverse complement strand
AAGGTCTCCAAATAATCTAAAACTTGCATCAATGAATTCTATACATTAATACGAGTCTAATGGTGTATTTTATGCTATGTTCCGGACTGGACCCAAAATCGAGCTTGCAGGCCCACTTGTCGAAATTAAAAATAATTTCACCCCAGGTTTCCCAACGCTGTTAGAAACCTGTGGTCTAAAATTGAGCACAATGCGAAAATGCGAATGTGCTAATGACTTCAAATCAGCCCGGACAGATTTGACCCTAAAGGGGTCAAAGATTCAACCTTTACAAATATAACATTAGAATTATGATGAATTAATGATCCTAGGAGCAATATATATCTAATTAACGAAGAATTATACGAAAGTAAAAGAATTAAGGGATAATTTCATCGACCTCAACCTCTAGGCCATTAATTATGGAATTTAAGAAAATAAGGAAGAAGAAGAGAGGAACTTACCCAATTTCGTGTAGAATCAAAGGGGAAACGTTGAAAAGATTTTCCTTGGACTTAGAATACTGTTTGGGAAGAGTTTTTTGCCCTAGAACTGAAGGAATCATGTTTTTGGTGAAATAAAACATAAAGGGTCATTGCTGGAAATTTTATATGACTGCCAGTCACAGTACCCAACGCGATCACGTGTCTTAGGCCACGATCGCGTAGATTAAAGTCAGGTTGGTCATCGCAATTGCGTGAGCCAGTCTCACGATCGTGATTCAGATTTGGTCACTACATCGCAATCGTGTGAGCCATGCTCACTATCCCGAAGAGGACCATGACCTACACCAGTTGCAGGTCAAGCTTGTATAATTCAGAATTTCCATCAAGGGGTTCGGGGATCAAACGAAGTCTAATTTTGACAATCTAAATAGGAAAACAACTTGGAAATGATATTTTAGACTCAACGGTATTGACGAAACTAAAATCCAAGTTCGTTTACTCAAAATAACCCCTCAAACCAAAAGGAGTCAAAATTGTATTTTTCCACCAGCATCGCGAAAATGCAACTACAAGTTCAAAAATTATGCCAACCCCTCACCTAACTTAATATCATCATACCGGAGCTACTGGAAGCATCAGAATTTCGATCTAGCACTCCTAACATCAAATTACCACTCAAGGTCTTCTTTAGGCTTTAAACTTAACTGAAATCCACAATTTTGCATAAGTTGCAAAAGAACTCTCCAAAACACAAACTTAAGGTCAATATTGACTTTTTTTGGTATTTTAGAGCTAACAAAACAGTCAGAATTTACATCATTGAAGGAAAGTTTACTTTGGTCAATGAGTACTTAGTTTTAGGCTCTAAAATAGGGAATTTGAGATATTTCTCAACTGAGTCGCCAGGGATCTGAACTATTGGTCCCAGCAAGTCATAAATAACTTGGGGAAACTACCATAACACTCTAGAATGCAAAATATTGCGTACTTATCATAAATGACCATGAGGGTCATTATATTAGTAAAGTCAAAATACGAAAACAACTAATCATAAAGTTTCCCGGTAACGGCGCCAAAACTTGTTAGGCTTTTCGCACACGTGCAAGTGTATGTGGTCTAGAAAGTAATATAGTGGCTTTTTTTAGTTTGGGATATCATACTCATAGGGACTAGTAGTTATCTAACTACCAATTTCAATTACACTTTTCTATTTAACAAGTATGGAAATTTGACTAAGATTAAAGAGTTTAAACTAATAAACTAAATAAATTACTAAGAAATAAAGGTAAATTTGTTATCTTTGGGTTTTAACCAGATATTGGAAGTTTTGGGGTTAAGCCCTTACTCATATTCATGCCTAACTATAGCCTATGTTGGTTAAATTAATTGTCTGAATTGTTGATCTGGGGGTTGATATTATCACCATGGTCTTTCGGTACTCTAATATTCTATTAAAACTAGCATAGTAACTACATCATTGAGTAGAAATAGCTAGACTAGGTATAATACATTAACATTATCTTCCCGTATTGGACCAAGCGGGGCATCCTAGGTATATCTCTATCCTAAGGCCAACCACTCCTACTATTACATAGTATGTGATGCACACTCCCTATTATTAAACATTCTAACCCTCTCATAATCTCTCGAATTGAAGTATATCCAATATATTTATCCTAAAGTTTGTGGCTCTAGAGAATACTACGCATAAGAATAATAGTAACAATCATGAGATAATCAATGTGACCAACTTTAGACTATAATTAAACAATCATGTTTGTATCCTTAACCCTGAAAAGAGGGTTTTTATTTGATCATATGTTCACAAAAAAAATCCATAATGTAAAATTCATACGTAAAAATTAAGAGAAAACTAAAAAGAAAAATAACCTCAAGGGATGAGTTCTTGCTTCTCTCTTTTGCTAAAAAACAAGTTATGTCCCATGATGGGTGTAATATGTGCTAAGTTATACTTATATAGGTCCAAAATGTCTTTTAATAAAAATCCAAAACCGAAAATTAATGACACAAATCATTCCCCAAAGTTTTAGATCTACCAGGTAAGTTTTAAACCCAGAAACTTACAGCTGTGTCGCAGGGGTAATACGACCAATTTAAGGTCACCAAGAGACCTAGGATCATCACCAACCATTGAGGTGTCGAGTTACGATGTGCATTTCATTGGAAATTTTCTCAATCTGGGCCCAAGACGCGAGCTACTATCCAAACTTTTTTGTGAATGAAATCAGCTTGTTGCCCGACTTGGTGATGATTTTTGATGCCTTAATTCTTCACTTAGAGCTTGGTTATGAGTTAGTTTGAAATAATATGCACTTTACTCAAACTATCTTCAATCCATGCCTAATTCATCACCATCACTCCTCCATAATTTAGCAAAGTAGGCTCCAGGATCACGTACGTGAACTTTTCTAAATTAGCCCGACAGTGACATGATTTGCATTTTTTGTTCCTCTTATGTATTGAATTGCTTAAATCTCCTTAAAATAATGTAATAGGTTTAAAATTATTCCTAACACAAGTTCCATTCCTCCATTTCAAGTCCATACAAGCTTCCTCGAGTTTTTCTCAATCAAAGCTAAACTAGTATAAACTAGTTCTCTGGTGACTTTTGGAACCTTGATACATATGTGTATTTTCTTGTTTCTATTTATATTGAAACTGTAAATGATTTACAAAAAGTACATACAAAATCTGACAATTCAACATAAAACACCAAACGAAACACATCAAAACTTGCCTAGACTAGCCATTCAAATCATGCAATCCCATCTAAAATTTATTTCCTCAATTTTGCACTTGTTTATATTAAATGGGTTCAACGTACTCATACTATTACACTATTATTCACTTTTATGCTAGCAAACCCATAAATCATTCTCAAAACAAGGCTAAAATGTAGGACGATAAGGTATTAAAGTGTATACTTTCACCTATGATCAAATAGATGAACGTCAAAATTTCATCATACTTAACGATATGCATAGCGCATAAGAAAAGTTTGGATGAAAGAATCTATATGAATCATCCAGCATTAGATGGAATATCCAAGCCTAATCGTCCTTACAATCTTGTCTGGAATGTTAAGCAGTCTGGATGGGTCTTTGGACGAACCTATATGTTTTAACGAGCCGTACAAAGCACCGTGCATCATATGTAAGTGACATTTTGTGTTAATATAATTACTTGGGCTGACCCATTTTTCAAAATTCGACCTGACCCATTTTTTCCCATAACCTAATAAGAGGCGTCCAAAAATATTTTCCATTAATATCATGTTCTTTTCAAATTTCCCCAAGTAGTAACTGACTCCATCACAACCTCCACTACCCCCAAAACCACTCGCTTCTTAATTTTCCCATAAAATCCCCATAAACATCTTAAATTGTGAAAGATAAATATCCCCTTGTGTTGTTCGTACTTCTGAGGGTGCAATTTCGTTCTTGTTCTTGATTTTGAGAATGAAGTTCTAAGTGCTAATCAAAATTATGGTAAGTTTGTTAAAAATCATTTAAAATTTTTTGTAAGTTGCTTGTAAATAACACTTGGATGAAGGAAGAAGTCTGAGTAGCCTAGATTTCCATTTGAACTAAAACAAGGGTTTTATATTAATGACGATTTTCCTATGTTAGGTGTATTTAGGTTGTTCAAAAGTATGTGTACAAAGAAGGTGGTAGTATGTGGTCTTAATTTGTGTTGTATGTTGATTACTAGTGTGATTGGGATTATTAAAATTGGATTTTTCTATTGTTTGAAGTAAATAGATGATGGAGAATGGTGAGGGTGAGTCATCCAACATTGGGTGAGTCTTCCACATCTATCGTCCATAATAATCCTTACTGGTTTTGAACATGTTGGTGTTGGGATAGAAGGAGGTGAGACGAACCATCCGGACCTAGGTGATTTGTCCAAAAATTATCATACATATAAAATTTTATTGGGTTAGATGGAAGAAGGTGAGGATAAGCCATCCATATATGGAAGAATCGTCCACACCCACCATCCAAAAGATTCTCTACTACCTTTTCACTTGTTAATTTTCTTTTGTGTTGCAAATTCAAATGTAAACATTTCTTTTAGAGGTACAAATGCCTCCAAATCTCCAACCAGACGCAGTGGTGGAAGAAAGGCTCAAAACACATGGGGGTTATAAGGTGCAGACTCTGACATTATGAAACAAAGGTAAGCCAACAGGTTGTGAAGGGATCCAATAAAATATATGTTGATGGGCCCTCAACCAATGCAAAAGGATAGCTAAAGAGAAATGTTTTTGAAGAAGTAAATATTTCACTACTCATTTACTGGAATTCAAATATTGAGAGAGTCTTTAATGTGAATCAACTAGGATTGACTGGAAAACCACCGGGACACTACTATCCAACTATAGTTCATGAATTCTACTTGAACTATAAAGCTCACTTACAGATCATGGCTGGAACTACACAAAAGTCATCCTATATGCCTAGTTTGAACACAGTCATTGGCTAAAGAGTCACAATTCATATTTCAAAAACCAAAATAAATAAGCTACTATTTAGTTCTGAATATAAAGCTCAAGTGGCTCAACTGAAATATGTGTATAAATTTATCAATCATAAATAGCAACTCAAATCGTTTGTGTAGTTGTTCACAGACTCTAAGATGGCTTGGTTTAAAAACCCAAGTTTACTAATTCAAAATGGATCCCTTAGCTTTAGTGCCAAGTTTTGGTGGACAGTAGTGAGATTGCGTATTTTCCCTACTAGGGTGGATAAGTTGATAGATGAAGATGTTGTGTTGGTGGACAGTATGATGTCATCATATTAGCTAAATTTTAGATAGATAATTGATAAAGAAATGTAGATGAGAGCAATAAAAAAAACGGCCTTTCCATATCCGTATTTGGTGACAACACTGTGTGAAAGAGGCTAGGTCCTGATTTTCCCTAGAATTAATATAGAAATAGGTTCTTCAAATACATACAATATGGAGAGATCGAAGGATGTCACTAAGGATGAGCTAAAGAAGCATAACGATGGTGCTTAGTCGACATCTCAAATGGAGTCTGGTAGTCATATTAGAGGTAATACTACCAACATGGCACCATTCCATCAGCCCTTAGTTGAGTGCATCAGTCCCACTATCCATAGAATCAACAGAGCATCCTCCATATAACTTCACTCTGTAAAATTTTGCAATGCTAGTAAAAAGAGTGAACAAGTATAAGCGGTAACTTGAGGTAATATTTGTGGAGATGGGATAATTGATGGATTAGAAGGTCAAAGATGTCTTGGAACCATATAATACTTTGTAGGGTTGCATTGATAACATAGAGGAGAGAATGAATAGAAGATGAAAATGATGACACTACCAGATTTGGCTAAGTTCAATATTGAATTGGATAAACTTTGGGCAGATGTGACTTTATTGCATTAGAGTCAACCTATTGTGATTCCAGCTTCATTTGAGCTAGTAGAGTTCAAGGATGATGAGCAAGTACTTAGTCTAGCAGAGATGATGAATAAAGGTAAGCCAGTCATGACAGGTGGTAAGTCTGGTAAGGAACCAAAGAAGAAAAAAAGAGAAAGAGGAGTATACATAAGGAGGATGCGTACATCGAAGAAGCAAAAGAGAAATCTAAAGAGTCATATACTTTAGATAAATAAAGATGAAGAGCTAGGCTAGCAGGTGATTCTATTAGTACTACAACATCACTTTCTGAGCAGTTGAGTGGAACTCCTCTTATAGTTGCATCAGAGATACTGCAGTCTACACTTATTATTGATCTGAGAATACCAATCTCCGGTGCTAACACTATTGCTGACACAGTACTCACTTACGACTTGTCACAAATCACAAATCCTTACACCTAGAGCATTTTAGGTACACCTCAATTCCCTTTGTGTAATTAATTAAAGCCAGTACATTGAGGATAATGCATACTTTCTTGTAAGGGGTGGTACCTGTGTTTCACATGAGGTTTTTTTTCCTTTTCCCTTGGGTATACTACCTAGTAGAACTGACATGTTTAGTTTTTTCTAAAATTTTGTTATTATGTTCATTTGTGTTATCATGTTCGTGGTTGAATCCTTAGTCTAGAAGGAATAAGTGAGATGTTAGAAACTAGTGGTATGTTGTAGTAAATAAGGAAAGTACTAACGTAATGGCTGTATTTTATGAAAAGTGTGGTTCTTGAGTGGTTATGATGTATATGGTTGTAACAACTTTGCTAAAATAAAATTGTTGTTGAAATAGTTGGTATTGATAAGTGTCTTTCTTGCCAAATGAGTGTGGAGAATATTTAGTACCATTCATCTTGTGTCATGCATCCAGAAGTTGTCCGTTTATTTTTTCCATTAGTAAACAACTAACTTGGAAATGACTCATGCCTTGTTTTATTAAGTCACTTAACCTTAAACAACTATCCAAATAATGTTGATTACCTTTTTGATTCTTTATTTAGACATGTAAAAAGATACTTTTATTTCATAATTAACCTTCAATAAATCCCTATATAGCCTTATCTCTTTGTTTTTTCTATGATTCTCCCTTGGACATCATGCACATTTACTTAGGCATTAAGCCTAAGTTGAGGGTGGATATGCTACATTACTAAAAAAAATGTAGGATTGAACTTTATCTTAGACTTGGTGCAATTTTGAATATTGTATGCTTCAAATTAATCTCTCTGCTTAAGTTGAGGGTGACTATCATAGAGATTCAAATGTTAATTTTGGATTCAAAAGTAAAATAAAAAGAAGAAAATGAATAAATTTTGAGGTTATGAGGAGCTAGAAAGGGCATCAGTATTGAAATATGAAGCAAGTAGAGTAGGGGGGACAACAAGGGAGAAAGTAGTCACTAAGTTCCAAACATACCGTCCCAACTACTCAAGCCTTCATTACAAGCCATGAAAAGTCCTAATGTGCTTCAAGTTAATTGGATGAAAGACTGAGCCTAATAATAAGGGAAATCTTATGGCATTACATACGAGAGTGAGAGACATTTTCCCAGTCCCTGTGTAAATCAATAATACATATGAGTATGAGACTTCATTGTAAGTGAGGGCAATTAGAAAAATTTGTCGATTACCAATTACCAATAGTGGTTGAATATGATGCATGTTGTACATAAATATCATCCTTCCATCGCTTGAGTCTTAGGTTATAAATAAATTTAGTCACTACCATGCATTTCCTTAATTGTACAAAATGATAAATTGGCAAATAGTTACTAGGTTTGAGTTTATTTTCTTTGTGTTTTAAGTGTTTCACGTCAGTGAATTTATGTTGTTGCTTGAGGAAAAGTAAAATGTTCTAACTTAAGGGTGTTGATTTGAACACATTTGATGTAATACTTTTCACTTAAAACTATGAATAATTGCAAGTTCTTGAGCAACTTTCTGTAGATGTGATGTTTTTTTGTGAAATGTGTAGGTTACGGAGTAGAAATGGAAGAATTGAAGAATTTTATAAAGAAAAAAAAGTTCTTATGGACAGTAGACGATTCTTCCAAGCTTGGATGAATTGTCCAAGTCCTATCATCTAAAGAAATTGAATTTTCTTTGTTGCTCAAAGTTATCGCCCAAGTCCTGGACGAACCACATAGCTCTGGGCGATTCCTCCAGGATCACACCACGCTAAAGGATGTTTATGGTATTTTCGCAAATAGAGGATGACTTTCAGAGGGTAAATCTTCCAACCTTTTACTTTTTGTCCGAACTCACACCGCCCAGAAGGAATTAAGTTATTTTTCTAACTGTTGAGGACGAATTTCAAAGGATGGCTCACCCAGCCTTGGATAGCTCATCCAAAATTCCTTCAATACCAAATTACTCTTTATTTTTAAATTTAAAAGTCAAATCTTGTACTATATGTACTCTATTTAAGGTTCTATTCTATTATCTCATTTTGGAGATGAAAACATTAGTACTTTTTCATATTTTCTTCATTTCATCTATTTTTCTGCTACATAACTCTTATTGGGATTTGATCTATTTTGAGACTTTAGAATTAAACATCTATTTTGGAAAATTCTTAATTGTGGTATGAATCATATTATGAATCTCTTTTGTGTTTGTGCAATAATAGTTATGAGTTGCTGCTTCCCACTTCTAGGGTTATGCGATCCATGGTATATATTATGTTAGGGTTGCGAATATGATTTGGAATTTACATCAAATTATAGGTTGTCCATTTCGTAACTCCAATTTTTTGAATGATTTCTATTAGTTGCAAACATTACAACATGCTCTAGGGTTAATTTGTACGAATAATATAGTTAAACCTTGGTGTTAGGAATTTATGACAATGATTTGAGGCTTTAACCCTTGTCTAATAATTATTGTTGTAACTAGGGTAGCCATCTTAAAGCTATTGGTAACTAAATCTTGGATTCTTTTATAGTCTAAAAAGTTATAATTGATATTTGTCTTTGATAGGTTGAGAAACATATGGACAAAATATTAATAATAGCTAGCAAGTTGTAGTAAGATGCAATGTCATTGATGTTTGTAACCCGAATATGTTAGTACTACGGTAAATAATATTTACATTTTATTTACTAATACCTGGTTACAATTGCTACTCTTGAACTATCAACCCCTACATTTTTACTATTCTATTTTGTGAAATAATTAGATTGGAAATCATATTACCTCTGGGATTTAAAATACCCATGTATGTATTTTGCACTAGATCAAATCACAAAAATTCCAAAACGTGGCATACGATCCAATCATACCATGCCAAAATATTGCAACTGATTCAATTATACCATGACGGAAATAGCACTCGATCTAATCATACAATGTTGGAACATAACATCCATTGCAATCATCCCATGCCAGAATATGGCATCCGATCCAATTATCAAAATAGAATATGACATCCGATCCAATCATACCATAGAAATGCTGGTATAGACCTCAACCCTTGCTTACATATCGTTAATTTATCACAATAATATCAAGCTCTAAATCCAACAACTAAAAAATTATTATGAAAGAGGTATATGTCATAATGAAGGTATATAAATCAATAATAACCCAGATATGCATTCTATTAATTATAATATTATTTCATGGAAACCAGACCTACGCAACTATAATTTTCAACCAATATCATTCAAGTACTTAAAACCCCATCTGGGTATGCAACTATTAAGCAACAACTCATTTCTATTGAGGATAATTAATCAAGAAAATAAAATTATTTATATTCCTTTATTTTAACCCCACATGTTTTAATATAGTGCCCGAATGAATACTCATCAATTCACACACACGGGTACCCCTATATAATCTCTATTACTCCCAATTGCAAATACTTTAACACATAATAGCCTACAACGATTTGTAATAATATCAAGTCTCCATTATCCTTAAACAAGATAATCAACTCGAGCTTGTGTCTTTCCCTTATGTCAAGCTTTTGAATCTGCAAAATCTATTTAAATATTGCCTAGAATAAGAAAATATGAAAATCAATACCCATATTGATATTATTAAAAATGTGGTCCAAAAATTGACTCCAAAAGGTCAAAATTAAGGGTTAAGGGTAAGTATGTTTTTTTCTTAAAAAATAGGTTACCCGTGATTTAAGGAACTCACATGTAAAATCTTGTCAAAATTGAGTTGAAAATCACATTCAAAATCTCCTAAAAAATATTCATGTCAAAACCCTAAATATTTGGGTCCGAAACCCCAACTCAAATTTGAAATATTTCTTGAAAAACATCTTTCTAATGTTTAGGAGAATTCAAATATGAAATTTCATAAAAAATAGAGTTAAAACCAATCTTGAAAACATCAATTTATCAAATTTTAACTTTACTGGGAAACCTCCAATCTTTTAAGCTTATATGTGGTTGATATGATGAAAATAATTGATAAATAAATAACTTTATACCAAAATTAGTTTACTCATAAAATAAGGATCCTAAATATAATTTTTTATAAAAAAAATGAGTCTAAATCGATAAAAACTCAAGTTTCCGTCAAGAAAGTTACGGATAAGGAAAAGAAAATAAGATGAAAAACTTATGGGAGAATAGTGAAGTATGAATTGGATACTGACCCTCTATTAAACTGTGAAGAATACCACAAGAACTAGTCTATTCTGATCTCTAAAACTCCCAAAATGCTCAAAATACCAAATAAACACGGTCTGAAATTTAGCTACGTGTTTCAATGAACCAATAATTTTATTTTTCACTAAAAAAATCATAACTTCCTTATAAGTTAGCAAAATGACCCGATTCATTTTTATGCATGTCCCGATTGATAATATGAACCTACTAGTTTTATCGAAAGTGAATTTCATTCTCACTTTCCTAGTCAAATATTATTTTTTTTTTCTATGAAAAATTATTTCAAATTTTACCACAAAACTCCAATCTCGTCTTAGCAAAAATGCACCAAATTTTACAGATGATTCTTATAATTTATGATCCAAATTTTAGAAAATTTGTGATAATGTTTCTAACTAATAATGGATCTTTTAGTTAATAAAATTTGATTAAACAACGCCAAAGCACCCAAAAAGCTTAAAATTTCACCCCAATACTCATCCGGAACCTCCCGAAGATAAATTAAATATGCTACTATCTTGAAAATGATTTTTAAGTTATTATGAGGAAGTTATGATTGTATATAGTGGGAGGAAGTTAAAAATCATAAATTCCTCAAAATAACTTATAAATTTTTAAGTTATTAGTTTTGGTTTTGGTCTACATTGGGTTACAGAGACTTTTGTTAGGTGTTTTGAGGAAGTCTCTGTAACTTAAAAATCATAACTCCCAAAATAACTTCTTAAATTTCAAAACACCCAACAAAAGTCTCTGTAACCCAATGTTGATCAAAGTCAACTTTAACTTAAAAATATAAAAAATTCCAAATAATAACTTAAAAATCGTCAAAAAGTTTTGAGAACTGAATTAAACCTTCAACTAGTCCAAAAATTACCTTTTGGACCTAGTGGAATCATCAAAATTAGAAATTGACTGTTCTAATCTCAAACATTGACTAAAGTCAAACTTTAGCATTAGCGTTTCCCACATCTCGTCTAATGGATCAAAATCAAACCAAAAGCCTTGGGACCCAAACCAAAAGTCCAACTAGACCAAAACCCATATTTCAAAACTAATGGAACTCTCAGAATTCCATTCTGAGCTTGCTATCACTAAATATTGACTTTGATCAAATATCTTATACTTTCAACTTTTAAAACACAAAAATTTTCCAAAACTCATCTAAATGCCTCAGGACTCTATCCAGTTGTCCGATAACAAACAAATAAAACTAACAAAGTTTCATTTCAAGATTCATAACTCCAAATATTGATTAAACTTAACTATTTCAACTTCAAAAACTTTAAAAACCAAAATCACCCAAAATTTTCAATTTTTCGCTTCGTTCCCAAACCAACCACATCAAGTGATCAAATACAAACTGGGGCAACTATCGAGAAGGTTAAATGGTAATTTATAAAAAAGTTTCAAAAATAAGCATGAGGGTCATTACGTTGTCAACCACTAAAAATGATTTTTGTCCTTGAACATAAAGGAAAAAAAGAAAAATACGAGATCTACAAAAATCCTTAGGGAATAACTTGCATAATCAATTTTTAGTTCACCAAGTTAATCTACCTGCAAGATGCTATCCTCAAGATACACCATAAAAGTTGAAATCTATAAACCAATCATCAAAAATCCACAAAATACAAGTGATCAAGATACCAAGAGCTATTTCATAGATATAAAGTAAACTAAAACTCTCTGATCCACATGAAAATCATCAAAATGGACTTTTCCCTATGTCAATAAGGATTTCTAAACTAGTATATAGAAAAAAATCAACACACAAATCCTTAAATTGATCACCTTCACTCATAAAGAGAAATTATTCCCACTGACCTAGCTGTAATGATTCCATCCTTAAAGATAATTTTTTTAATGAGCTTTAAGCTATAAGAATATGTTTGTTAGACAATGTGTACCCATTAAGGGAGAACCTAACTACTCTGACCCAAAACAAATGTGAATAACAATTAGCCAACTAGGGAACAATCGATTGTAGTATACAAAATCGTTAATATCTCATTCTTGATGTGGAGTGGTAGTTGTGATTATGGAAAACTCTACAATTGGCAGAACTAGAACCAGTGTCCTTAAAATTAATCATACATGAGTGAAACATACCTCAATCAGGCAATATAAGTACCAAGACTGTCGAACGACTACAACTACCCGTGGTAGATCTCATATAATCACTCTAAAACAAGTAACACATATGTAGAATGTTGATATACTCTAACTACCCAAAGATGACCTCAAATTCTACCATATGCAAAATAATCTAGTCTGCCCAAGTATCGTACCTTGCTAAAAAGGCAACACACGATCGGTACACCCGATCACCACTAAAGAATGATCCATGAGAGTAGAAACCAGAGTAGGTATAGGCGGTGAATCACACATCAAATAAAATCCAAAAGCGATATAGGCAAAATCATATGAATACATAGATCCAAGATCAAATAACACAAATACTTCTTCTCTAGTATCTTTAGCCAAAACTTATATAATTATCTAATTTCTTTCTATTTGATATTTCTCAATACATGATAATTGATATGAATTGCAACCCAGACTTACACTATAATAACCTTCGAGATCGTTTTCATTTTTTGCAATTCTCTTGTACTTTGAGAGTTCTTGTAGCTGTCCCAAGTCACTTATGACTTATTAGGATCGATAGATTGGATCCCTGTCAGTTGTTATGGTTTAAATCCTTTGCAGTTATGTTTTTTCTAGGACTTACACGATTCATATGATCCCAGATGTTATTTTTGGTGCTTTTGTTGAGTCCAAAATATCGATTACATAATAATTTCATATATAGAGTGTTTGAATTGGACCCCATTTCTATTCCATGTGTGTTTTTAAAAAAAATCAAAAACCTGTCAGGGATTGGTCCGTTGGGATCGATTTATTAGCCAATGGACCGAAAATCGGCCAAACTAACTAATTTATCGGCCAGTTGGTGGTTTTGTAAATAGTTTCCTCCTCCGCTATTATGTTGATTTTCCTTTGATTTAAATGCTAATTTCTTGAATTTCTAGTGTGAAATAAGGGTTATTGAAGATATTTAGTCAAGTTCTAAGCTGTATAAACTCGTTATGGAAGTTCTACGATATTTTTACTAGTTAATTCTTTGTTTTCTCTATTATATGAACTTTTCAAGCTTAAGTCTTCAATTTCAACCATTAATTTGAGCCATATACCATACGATGTATGAGTTGTGTTCTACATAATGGTATGAATTTTTCCTCGTTTTGAGCTAGTAGGTTTTTGAACCCATTTTGAGTCATCATTTTGACCTCATTATTTATATTGCAATATGGATCTTATTTTAGTTGTATTAACACGTGGATAAATTTTTTTCAAGACTCACAAGATTTCGAGCTTCGTAAGTGACTTTTGGATATTTAGGCATGCTTCTAGAGGAAATTTCCAAATTTCAAGTAGGCTACGATCTACTTTCTTCATACTAGGAACTAGGGTAGTATATGTATATTAAAGTTCTATCTTAGGGATGGGATGATTATCGGGGTCTGATATGCTTATTCTTCCTACCTATGGACTATTTATCTGACTTGTACCTTAACCTACTTACTCTGGAGCTATTTTTCCCTACCCACGTGTCTTATTTTGACTCTAGACTGCAGTGTGGTTAGGGGAGGAGTAACACCTTTAATGAGTATTATTATATACTGACTTTGGACCGTCGTGAGATTTGGGAGGGGACTACACTAGGGATTATAGCTTAGTAGGTATCCTCAATTTTTTTTAGTGGATTTAGAGCCGATCTAGGTAGGCTGATTATTTTGTGTTTTATTTGAGATAGTATGTGTGATTAGGACATGGATGGCCCTCCGGGACATAGTTAGCTGAGGAAGACTATGCTAGAGTTTAGATGCCTTATGTGATGATATTATACCTAGAAGGTTACGGCTGTATTAGGTCGTTAGCAACCCTGTACGGTGATATTGTACCCTAGAATGGTGTAAGCCTGATAGTGAGTAGTTCTTGGATGATCTATGGTAGCTTCATGTATTACTTATATGAGTTTGTTCTTGGTCCTTATCAAGTGCCCTCTGAGCAGTTGTGGCACCTCTGGTGCGGTCACCCGTGGCTCAGGATTGTGGTTGGGCTAGGAGAGGTTATCAACAACCATCTTATTAATTTCGGTTAGCACTCCTAGACTAAGTTAAGTTTATTGATTGGGTTTTCTAGAGAGCATGTATTAAATGTGACTATTTTTTACAGAGAAATAATTGAGAACTAAATTCTATAAATACTTATATCTTCCACGACTGCTCTTATAAGCAGTATGAAGCTATTTTTCCATACTATATGAGCCTATTTTCTCATGATCATGATAATTTCTTGATGTTTCCTAGATGGAGACTTACTAAGATTTAGATATTACCTACATGGCTAGAGTTAAGTTTCCATTGAGGTATGATATACGGGCTGAGCCCGAGTTCTTATCTCCCGACCTGGGATCCATGCCTGGGTTATGTTGTGTGGCCTGGGAAGGGGTATACTAGGGTAGGTTGGGTAAGTATAAGGGGCATCTTTCGTACGTTCTCTCCTGAATGAGTCTTTTATTAGGTAGGGTGCATATGGGGACTATTTACTTTTCATCACCCCTATGCATCGTATCCTTTCGTGTTTTTTTGTACATTTTAGGGCTTAAGAGGGAGTACCTGTTGGGTTACTTGGCTGCTTCAGTGTACCTACCGGTAGAATAGAGTGCCGGACGGGTTTGTTTGCTAGTAGACTTTGGTTGTTCCCTTCTGTCTCTGATTAATATTATTAATACACTTATCATATTGGTTGTTCTCTTTGCTTGTGGGTATTTTGCACTTTCTTATTGGTCATTTCTTGTGATAGTCATATTGGAGATCCAGGTACATGTCGCGGTTGTGTCGTGATTTTCTTGTGGCCTAGGTTTTATGGATTATACACTGATACTAACCCTCTTTTATACATATTAGCTGATACAACATCTTCTTGTAGCTGATCCTCTGCTACACGTTTTTTTTGGTTATCTTACTTCTGACATGCATTAAATTCCTTTGTCGTTTCTCTTGTTGATTTCTCTTTACATTGCATATGCTTACTATTTACTGGTCGACCTATGATGCCTACTAGGTACCCATTATTCTTTGTACTCATGTTATATTCTATACCATTTCTTGATACATGTCCTTGTACGAGTTATTCAGATGAACGTGATCATGCGCACTAGATGGGGTGTTTCCAGGAGATTTCAGTGACTAGTCAGTGTCCTTGCTGACAAGTTTTACTTTCAATAAAAGAGTTATCCTATTTAGGTACTAGATAGATGTTTTTTTAGCTTTTCCCCATCATAGTTTGTATTCTGTACCTTTTGTATATAGATTCTTTACAACCATGAAACTAGGTTTTGGGGGTTATGTTTAGTGGTGTATTTTTTTTCTACTTTTACTTCTCTTCTTGATCTCCATTGTTTTCTTTGAATTCTTTCTACTGGCCCACCACTACTTACTCTAGGTCAGGGTTAGTCATGTATACAAGTGAGATGTAGATGCCATCACAACTTTATTTTCGGGACATGACAGAGTGGTATCCGAGCTCTAGGTACATGGGTCTCTGTGACTATTGGAGTAGGGGCTTGGTAGAGTGTCACATATCTGTATATAGACATCCACAACCTATCTTTGGGAGGCTACAGGGATCTTATATAGGGTAGATTAAAATTGACTTTTTCGTGCGTGGTTTCCACTAGCTTCTTGGTTAATTATCTTGGTTCTATTCTTTGGTAGATGGTCCGTACGTGGTTCTCTCCTACAAATGATTATGCTCTCTAGCCTCCAGTTAGGGGCCGGGGTAGATCCTGATTTTATAGGCGAGGTTGGGCCAGAGTCGAGCGTGATGAACCTACACCTACAGGTTTACCTCTACCATAGATACAACCACCTTCAGATGATACACCTAGAGACATATGGCTGCATATGATTGCTATGGTCGGTAGGGAACCTATTGATGGGGGTCAAACTTTATCCCAAAGAATGGCACATGGTTCCCCAACTCCCTCTGTTGATCCGGTGTTAGCAGCAGCTATAGTTCATCTATCATAGCCTATTCTAGATATACTTCCAGTTCACTACCGCTGAGCCAGCCCCAACCTATAATTCCAGTTTTAAATTTCGAGGATTAGAAGATGCACAGTCATTTTATGCATATGGGACCTCCAAGATTTTCTGGTGATTCCAAAAAGGATCCCAATGAGTTTAATGTAGAGTATAAGGGGAGACTACAGATTTTGATCTAGAGATTGATGTATGGAATCGATTTCAATTGGTATCATATAGAGGGTCAAGCTAAGCCCTGGTGGAGGTCATATAAGAAGAATAGACCACCAGGGTCCACACGTTTGATATGGAGTCAATTTGTGTATGTATTCATGGCTTAGTATGTTCCTCAGGGTGTTCGCAAGGAACTCATATCTTAGTTTTTCTGCTTAAAGTAAGGATGGATGAAGATTTTTTAGTATGAGGCCCGATTCATGCATTGTTTAGGAATAGGGTCGTTATTATGTCGTAAGATGCTGAGCGGGTTTTCCGCTTTGAAACTTGATTGAGACCTCATTTACACACTTATATTGAGTTATTACTTGCTCAGGGAAGTTCATAATTAGCAGTGGTTGATAATCCCAAAACATGGAAAGGCATTATCGCTTGGCCTAAGGGGTGGCAACAAGAGGCAGCGCTGCCAAGGTGATTTTAGTAGGTCAAAGTCCTTTAGCAGATGACATGGTATATGTGAGCCTCAACAAAAGAAGTGGTATTAGAGAGGGTATAGTAGACCAATTCAGACCTTCTTACCATCAGCCAATGACGTTTAAAGTAACTAGCCCTCTAGGGGCGCATTTACTAGGGTTCAAGGCCATGGTGGCTGGGGTAGTGTCACGACCCGACTTCTCGGAGTCATGATGTACCTACTATTCACCCAGTAGGAGAACCAAAACCTGTAGTCCATAGCCAAAGCGGAGGACTACTAGAGTATATGAGGAAAAACAATAAGATGTAATACAAGTTCCCAAAACCCGAT
>JBDJHY010458634.1:0-17583 GCA_039654485.1 Withania somnifera | reverse complement strand
GGAAATGAAGTAATACGTACCCGAAGTCTGTGCAATAATATATGTGAATAATTATTCAATAAATCAGGAGTCAAAAGAAGATAGGAGTAGAATATGGACAATATACAGGTAACCTCAAGTAAAATAGTAAGTGATTGAATAAGAGTGTAAGGTACAAAATCCCACATAGCATGAATTAGCAATTAACCAACACTAACATTTAAGCAGTGATAAGCATACTAAAGTAATATAAATAAATGCCGACAAGTCCCCCAGAAAGAAGCACAGTGTACACAGAAACGTTCTCACTCGTAGGCCCCCCATAATGACCTAAGGGTATACTAAAGAAAACAAGTGCAGAAAAAGTAAATACAAAACATGAAGTAACCAGTCCTACGTACGCATCTCTTCTGGTACTCATAGGCCCAGTAGGCAGAACCCATGGAAGGCTAACCTAAACTTTTTTGGTATATCACTCTTTCATCCTATACCCCCTTTGTGTCAGCCGCAGCCTCGAGGCAAGGTCTATGGAGGTATCCTACCATGTACGATCTCTAACGTCATCATATCCCCATATCTAGTCACAGAGCCTCAAAGTTCTCAAGTCTGGCATCTCGTGCCTCATATCAATAGTATCTTCAAGCCCTGCTCAACAAGTCAAGGTGATCAACACCTATATATCATCATATTACTAAACGTCCTTAATAAATCAGGTATCATCATGTCTCTATAACTAGTAGTGTCAAAAAGTTGTACTCACTATCGTACGATGACGGACTCAAGTCCCAGCGGCTGTACTCACTATCGAATAAATTTGGTCTCAAGTCCCAATATTAATTAGCTAAAATGATATTTCTCATTACCAGAATGTGAAGTCTGAGCTAAAACAAGTGCAAATAGAATTACCGGGTGCTCGACACAATGCTGAGTCTAAAACAGTAAAAGATCATTACTTATATTATTATTAGAATATTACCATTTATTGCTTTATTTCATTATTCATCTTTGTTATAAGAATATTCCTCTAGCCATCATGGCTCAACAATCAAGTGGTGATACAGACCCAGCCCCAATGCACTCTCATCGGAGCCATAGGCCCAACCTTTCATGTCATAAATGCACAACATATCAACAAGTCTATATATAAACATATGATCATGTAATATCAATATCATATGCCCTGCACAGCTATCTCTAGTCAAATTCTAAGTCCCTGGCACCGTATCAATCGAATACCAAATCATAAATATCAATATGGAATGGATGAAAGAATGGTATAGGATCACTATATCCACCTAACTACCCAACCAACGGATGCTATTTAGTACAATTATTAAAGCTATAAGCCTAGAGATAGCCCCACCTACCTGTCGTTCGATGATAAAGCACTGCAAGTTTGCAAATAGCACCCCGAATGATATCAAATGGTCTCTAAATAATCTGAAACTTGTGTTAAAGTATTCTATATGTTAATATGAGTCTAACGGTGTATTTTATGCTAAGTTTTGGACTGAGCCTAAAACGAGCTTGCGAGGCCCGCTCGTCAGAATGAAAAATGAATGTCACCACGGGGTTCCCAATGTTACCAAGAACCCATGCTCCATATTGAGCACAATTCAAGTGCAGGAAGGGCTTCAAAATAGCCCGGACATATTAGAACTTAATGAGGTTAAAGATACGATTTGAGGAATTAAACGTTAGAATTTCTATATATAATTGATATTAGAAGAAATGTATACTCAAATAAAGAAGAATTACTTGATAATATAGGGATTATGGCATTATTTTATCAAATTCAACTATTGGAGTTCATCAATGGAGGAACCTAAGAATTTATTAATTAAAATGAGAAGAATGACTTACCGGAAGTAGGGACAGTGTAAGGAATCGTTTAGGAACTTTATCTTCAATATTGGAAGGGTTTTCCACAGGTTTATACCTTGGAATTTGAGAGAAAAATCATATATTTTTGTTTTCTAAACGGAAGGGCTGAAGGGGTTGCAACTATAAAAAGTTACTGAAATTGCTGCAGGTGTGACTTTTTGGTTGCAGGTACGGATTTTTGGATCGCGGGAGAGAAGTTCGCAAGTGCAGATTTTTGGTCACAGGGGCGACCTGTGCCTGCTACTTTATACCAGCTCAACTCAAAATTCTCAAGGGGCCTAGAATGAGTTTTTGGAGTCCAACTTTGAAAATATTATATGATTTTATGTGGAAAATATATTTTGAACTCAACAGAATCAATGAAATTGGCATCGGAGGTCGATTGAATGAAAAAAGAACCCCTTACCAAGCCTTAACCACAATGAGAAAGTTTCCGACTTTCCACAAATCGACTCAAATCGAGCATGAACACCTTGGGAAGCATATCAAGGGTCAAACTAGCCTAAGTTCACCATTCCGAAGATAGTGGAAGCATCAAAATTCTGATCCAACACTCCAAAAACCAAAATACCACTGAAGCTCCACTTTAGGCCCTAAAGTTAACTAAAATCCACAAAAGGACATAAATTGCAAACGAAAACTCCAAAACACAAACTTAAGGTCAATCTCTACTTTGTTTGGCATTCCAGAGATAATGGAACTATTGGAATTTTATTTCGAGCTCGTCTTGGAGGAAAGTTGACTTTGGTCAGCGAGTACTTAGTTTTAAGCTCTAAGATAGGCAATTTGATATATTTCCTACCCGAGTCGCCAGGAATCCAAACTACCGGTCCTAGAAAGTCATAAATAACTTAGGGCAACTACCAAAATTCTCTAAAATGCAAAACATTGCATAATTATTATAAATGACCATGAGGGTCATCACAATGGGCACCCGATACTCATATTTTTTAACCTGATTTAGTCTAGGCTCTAAAACCTGACGTCGGGTAATATGACCTAGCTAGAAGTTATATCTTTGGCTCGGTGTCAGAAGCTGAGTATTAATCATTACTTGATTTTAGTCTCGATGGTGCCCAGACATAGATATTGTGTTTTTGACTGGTTTTAGACCCAGTGATGCCGGATAACATGCATTGATATCCTAGATATGATAGTTATGAGATTCAAATTATGAGATTATGAGCTATAATGTATGGAAGCCCTCCATGGATGCTGCTAATCTGGGATGAAGTCGACGGAGAGGATGACCTGTCTATGACTCCCATGGGTTCTGCTTTCGCGAGCCTCAGGTTCGGAGTGGATGCATACAACATTGAGACACTGGTTCCATTGTATCATGTCTATGTTACTTTCTGCACTTAGTTTCTTGGATGTATCTTCTGGTAGTATGAATGCCAGCGAGTGAGCTTTACTTGTTTGTAAGAAAGAGGGTTGTATTTGCTTATTTGATCCTTTAAATTTTTATTAATTGTTATTTTGTATCCTTTTTCTCATTACTTTATTTGCTAGTTATACATAGGTTTCTATTTGATTATTCCTTTTTCTTTGCCTTTTATTGAGGTTACTGGTACACCATCCTTATTTATTCTTTTCCCTTGATTATCTGTTACAAGGAATTAGGTAGGCTTTCACTTCATATTGTGGTGCTTCTATTACTGTTGTTAGCTACCTTCATTATTTGTTCCTTTTTTTTCTATCTTCCATAACTAGCATTACCTGTGGATACTCATGATATTGACTTCTGCGACTTATTTCCTTTATTATCTGCTATTTACTGCTTTTATTTTTTATATAGGAAAATCATTCAACAATGCCTACTAGATACCCGATTGCTTTGGCAATTCGATACTCATACTACACTTTACATCTTCCTAGTACAGATTCAAGTACGAGTGATCAATGAAATTTTTGAGTTGTAGTAGGGTTCTTTGTTTGTTGTTGAATGTGAGGCTAGATTTTATGAGTTGTTTGGGCATACTTCTATAGTTTTTTCTTCTAATTATGGGAGGAACAAGAGGTTTGTTGATGGTTTGATATTGCCTTTGCATTTGGAACTAGAGCCTTTGATAGCAACATGCCATTCTTTCACTCAGTTGCTGGCTATGTGAGGTTTATGGAGAGTTTATGTTAGGATGCATATGGATATAGTGGTCAGAGACCCCAACATAAGGGTGATGATATATTAGAAGGTAGGCGTCAGCCCGTTGGATTGGTTCATACAACTGTACAAATTTTAGATGGGGTTCAGCACGGTTTTAGTGGGTAAAGTTCTGGGAAGACTTTGAGTGGTATTCTTTGAGGGCAGCAGGCTAGTGTCCATATGGATTCACATAGATTATCTTGTTGAGATAAGCCATACTATCCATGTTTTGTGTATTGAGTTAATGATCACATTGTGGTAGATTATACATAACGAGAGTCAGTTCAACCACCAGTTTATCAGTTTAGAGTCTTATTAAGATCGTATCACCACCGGTCCTAGGTGATGCTCAACATGGTAGGTCAGGTAGTCAGGGTGTATATCTGGCTAGCAGTGGAGGTTTAAGTCAGTATGGTGCTTTTCCTAGTAAGAGTACGGGAGTAGAACTCAGTTGTTGCGACCTCAGTTTTAATTTCTTAATTTGTTTTTATCTATACTGTGCTTTATTTGGATTTTATTTTTTGGTGCTCCTTTATTCCTGCTTATTTTCCTCTCTCTTTGTTGAGTTTTGACTTTATGTGGCCATATTTGACTACTATGATTATGTGCTCCTATATTTCATTCGATTATTTTTCCCTGTGATGAGATTAGATATTGAGTTGCTATTGATGTTGTTAGTTGTTGCTACCCAAATAGTTGATCTCTTAGTAGTGGATTGTGATGTTATATCTTGTTAGGTAGCCATTGAGGAGCTTGATTCTTGGGCTATGGTATTTTTGATAATTAGTTTGGTTGTAGTGATCTTGGGGCATACTAGGGGTACCCTATCTTCATGTGTTTCTAGACTATTGTGTTATATCTGTGCTGGCGTTCTCTCGGTAACGTGGTAGGGTTCCTTAGACATTGCACCATTTAGATGAGTTGTCTTTGAGTTATCCTGACTGAACTACCTAACCTTCTATCTGAGTAAGGTTGTGATTTTTGTGTTTTGATATAGAGCCGAGGATTGGGACTACATTTATTTCTTCTTGTAGCCTGACTTTCATTGAGTTGAAAGGATTTGAGCTTTAGTTTGGAGTCTGATAAGTAGTTGTAGAGATTTTTGGTAATTCAGTTCATGTGTGCTACCCCATAGATAATTCTTTAGTAGTAGATCGAGGATGTCGATCCTAATATTGACCTTCTCGAATTCTGGTGGTCTAGTGAATATGGGTCATTCATAATATGGTTAGCTATGGTATGATCATCAGTATGGGTCAGTATCTTTGGTTTCTCTTGAGTGGGGGTTGGATATTAAGTCGAGACGTTCTTCTTACTTTTTTCTAATTCGTTAGATTAGCTCAATAGAAGCGTGGTTAGTAAAGTGAGGATTAGGGAGTGTTTTGTATTGGATTGGGATTATTTCTCCATATAATATTAGTGAATTGACAAAATTTATAGTGTGGTTTAGACATCCTATTGGGGTATTCTCTTTAGTTGGATGGTTATTTGTTTACATGCTTTATAAGGGTGTTCTATCTTAAAGATTAGTCACATATCGGGTAATCTGGTTTATGGATCTGAGTTGTGTAGGTTCTTCAATTTAGGCTTTGACTCACTTAGTCGGTAATTGGTATTTCCTTGATCTGTTATGATGTCTTCAATTCATATTGCAAAAGAGGGGAATCGGGTATACAACGAGAAGGATTCACCATCTATCTTAACTTTTGGTTTATTTTTGGTTCGAGTAATTATGATTTGAGGTAGAAAAAAGGAGTTAGTATCGACATCTCTGTCAGTTTTAAACTACTTTTGTGTTGTGATTTTCCACTTTTCGTCTTCAAATTTGTTTGGTCATTGTGTTGGGTATGAGGCAGATAGAATTTGGTTATGATTTTTGGCACCGAAATTGGTCTAGTCATTTTAGAATCTATCCCTCAAGTCTATTTCTTGAAAGCATTTGATGTACCCTTCTTATTGCATATGGAATTATGTGTTAGGGCCTCACATGGATGTGGACTTAAGTAAGGATTCCTTTACCTTGGCCTATTCCTCTTAAGATCCTATCCACAAATCCATTATTTGATTGCGTCGGATGTACCCTTCCTACTGGGGGTGGATTCATGTATTAGGAACCAAGATGAGTTATGATGGACTCCCTTTAAGAGCCCTTTATTCAACTAGTTGGCACTTCCCACATTTGTAAGTCTACTCGACTAGGGAGGCCTACACTTCAAATATGGCGCGAGACATTTATTTTACCTATTCTATCCATATGAGTGTTTCGATTGATGTGTAATGAGGTCTACATAAAATATTCCCCTCTGAGGTCGAGTCACTTCAGTTTGATTATCAGGTTTTCTCTTAGTTTTGAGGATTTGCGGCTTTTGGTTTGTTATTGATTTATTGATGGGTTGCTATTTTTGGATGTCGTTGGATAATTGAGTTGGTTTGGTTTTGCTCCTACTGGTTCAATTTTTTTTGTATCGGTGAGTATTTCATGTTATCTTCATGAGTTTCATTAGTGCCTTGTAAGGTTGCTTGATATTGTGCCAGTCCTTGGGAACTTTGTTTGTTCATCAGCTTCGAGGTTTCGCTATAGTTCGAGGTTGGGTTTTTGTCATATTGGGTGCTTTTTGGGATTGTAGGTTATTTATTCTTATTGTATCAAATTCTCTATCAGACGTTGGTTATTTTATTCGATTTCCTTCATGCCTAATAATATTTCATGACTTGTTGATTATAGATACTTTTCTCTTATGCCATCATTGACGTTGCCAGTATACTATCATATCTGTTTTCTATTACATTTATCTGTTAGCTGAGCATGAATTTAGGTATTTTTTCTATTTATTTTATCTAAGTCTCTAACGATTGATTAGCTATCCTTATAGATATCTTTACCTATTTTGTGTTTTATTTAGCGAGTTCCTTTGTATTTTCTCTATTTGTTTGACTTTCATGACTTATTCCTTCATTCTATGTCTATTTACTAATTTTATTTCTTATATGCGCCCAGTTGGCCTATGATACCAAATGGATACCCGATTGCTTTGGCTATTCTGAACTCATACTACACTTCTGCATTTTTGGTGCAGATCCTAGTACGAGTTAGCGACTTTAATTTGTGAGTTAATACTTGGACTATTCTAGTTAGAGGTAGAAGAGACCTCCTGGCATTTAGATCCCATTCTAGTTAGAGGTAGAAGAGACAAATATATTTTTATACTGTTGTACTTCCCTTATTGGCACTTTTATGTTAGTGGATCATTTGTACGGGTTTAGCAGATTTTGAGTTTTATTTATGTTTTATGTTATTATAACATGCTATTTCTTCAATCGCCCACTCTTGTTATCGTTTCCGTTATCATTTATCTATTAGGTGGTTTGCTTACGGTAGGTTATAGGTTCCTTCATGGCCTGAGAAATCTAGTCATGACACCTTGCGAACCGGATGCCGAACCCATAGGGACTTGCCAATTAACTATTCATTGGACTAGACTAGTTCTATTTATTTATTTAAGTGGTATCATCATGGCCTAAGAAATCGTGACATGACACTTTGCGAGCCAGATGTCAAACCCACGTGGACTTATTGATTAACAATTCACTAGACTAGACTAGTTCCATTTATTCATTCAAGTGGTAGAAGCAAAGTATTACTTTAACATTTGAATATTTAAAAATAAATAAAGACAAATCTAAAGTGGAGAATTGAACTAGGTACAATATCAAGGAGAATTCTGGGGTCAACGAATACTAACAGTATTGTATAACTGTGATTTGTATTCAGTTATGTTGTTTATCTAGGTTTCTGATTTACATGGTTATTTATCATGACTATGGTCTTACAATCATATAAATCACCTATTCACATATAACTCTATGTCTATGCTCCTATGATCAAGAATTTAAACATGCAAACAAAGTAGATTTTCCCTTTTAGAAATCAAGTGAGGCAAACTAGGTATCTTCCTAGCCCAGCACCGAATCTATCTTATGTTTTAAAGAATGATCTCACTCCTTATGTTCCATTTTCTATATTAGTTATTCATTTTCTGAGTTCACAATAAAAATATAGGTTTACTTTAATAGTTGCAGAGCACTAAAGTAGTAAGATCAAGAACAACCGGTATGATAGATAATAAAATCAATTCAAAACTATATTATGCAATCATGTTTGTAGAATCAACCCTAGGAAGAGGGTATATTAGCCACTTATTGTATTACATGAAAAGTAAAAGACAACAATAAACAAGTAATAAATAAGAGAATGAAAGATACAAAACAAGAACCCTTTTTGTAGCCTCTTTGAATATGTTTTTCTCCCAAGCATTGAGAGTTTTGTGTTGTTTGATATGTTTTGTGGATTAAACCAACGTGTTATCCCATTTTTACAACATTTATGGGATATTTTATAGGCACCTAAATACTTCCAAGAAGTGGCCAAAAGTAGGATTTTAAGATGCCCTTATAGGAGTAAGAAATAACCCTTTTTCCTAATTGGTTTTGGAGTGCAAGAAAAGCTTAGGCCAGTTTAAATAGTTATATCGTATGACATTCTTTTGGCTATTTTGACTCTTGTATTAACTCAATGTTACTATAAAACTCCTAAACATGATAATTTAAACATAAATACATAGTTATCACTAATTAAGCTCAGAAACACACTAAGTTATTCTCAAAACTAAGCTCAAAAGTGCATAAAATGACTCTTAGGAGTGTATCTATGCCTAAGAGGATACCCCCTACTCATGACTCACAAGTTAGAAAAATGTATAGAACCAATACTCATGCACTTCATACAAATTCATGTGCATGCTCAGTTCCTAGAATAAGAAGCAATCTCTTTAGAAAGCGACCCTAGAATTACTCATGATTTAACTATTCAACATATATTTTGTTTTAGCTATATAGTATATTTCATGGATTCATGTTCAGGACCAATCATGCCTTAGTATTTAGTTATACTATGCTTGTGTCTTTTAATATAAGGATTCCTATGGACTCAGGCCTTAAAATTTTCCTAAGTGGCTAATGAGACCATGTATATGCTCAAATCAGATTTCTTTCGCCGTTCATGTTTATGGTTTTCTCTACTCTAAGCGCTTTATACATCCGTCCTTGCTATCAAATGATAGTTATTTCACATTTGTGCTTAGGAAAACTTTATTCAAACCTTATGCATTCAATATATAAACTACTCATACCTATCATACTCTACTTCACAACCCCTTATTGAGTGTCAAGGTTGTGATAAGAATTAGTCTAGACTAAGCAGTATCCCTTTTTATAATGATGCTTAGTCTAGAATCTATGTTTATAGTTAAAAGTTATACCCCTATTATAGTTTCATAGTCTATAATCATACCTTATTCTTTTCAATGATTCCATTTATAATACGACATGTCGTAGTAAAAGAACTAAGCAAAAAGCTAAGATGGGAAACAATAGGTGTTCTATTAGTAGTGTCTTTGGTGTTCTTGTGTTTCCTAAGTTGTTTAGTGAAATTGAAGTATGTGGTAATGTCAAGTTATGTATCATAAATAGATGAGATTATAGGATGTGTCCCATTGTGAATATATGGAATTATTGATTACAGAAATACTTGAGAAGATCACTAGATAATTTTATCTTCAAGAAAACCACAAAGAAAATATTTTCATAATCTTGAATATCACGTTGATAAATGTATGAATAATTAACTTATGTGAATTGTGAATCCTTTATTAGAGCTCGAGGCTGGGTGAATTTTGTGATGCTACGAAGTAGTATGCTTGGGATAAAAGTCCCGACAAAGATATTAAGAAGTTTTTTATGATTTAGATTAGTATAATCATCTTATGTATAAATCCTGATAACTGAGTTAAGCATAAAGCCTGGTATCTGAGTTAAGCATAACTATGGTAGGAGAATTAGTTAGACTCATGCTCCAATAAAAGTAGCCACACATACCTTTGTGACAGTTATAATTTGTAACTAATGAAATGTAGTATTTCGTAAGAGAGAGCATGTTTAGGAGGTGTTATTAAGCTTGAGAGTTAGCAGTTGCATTGCTTGAGGCATAGTACTATTGTTCTTACTTTCTATCCTTAATGCTCATATTCCATGTTATATAGTTTCAGCCCTAGGGTACTTCATATTTAAGTTTAACATCTGTATTGCTTGAACCTATATTAGTAGACTAGGATAATAATATCATGTTAGAATATTTTATCTGGATGTCTCACTCATATCATGCCTGTAATTCTTTCCCCCTAATATTATTAGGACTTATGATAAGGAGAGCCTAAGGAGACATATATTGTTATCTTAATGACTCTCATAAATTTTATCCCTTTATCTATAACTTCGCAGTTCATTATTTATGTATGTATCGTGAATGCTCTCTTAGTGTGAATTTTTTCCTTATAACCCAACAAGTCAGCTCAGAAATAAAATAAACATATCCAGAAATTTACTTTTTTCTTCCTGGTCTTATTCCGCTAAGTTTCATGTCCATGCCTATCTATGGACTCCCTGTTTATGTTCATGATATATGTAATTTAGTTAAGTCCCTACCCTTAGACTAGATAAACCTCAACCATGATAGCTACTCTGTTTCAGAAATTAGTTTTATATTATAAGGTTTTATTTTTCTAGCCAAGCCATGACCTTACATTCATAGAGATGATGTCCAAGTACCCCCATTAATTTCCACCCAACATTGAGACAACATGAGGTAGGTAATACCCTTTTTTATTTATTTTCCTAAATTTTTATGTTTTCATGCTAATCCTTCATAATTTTTAGCTGTGCATTTATACCAAGAGTATTCACTATATTTAACTCTCAATTCAATCAAAATCATGTCCTAGTTTAGTTCAACATATAGTTAATCAGTTGAACACTCTATCATATAGTTTGTGTTGTTCTAACTGAGTTCGAGTCTTCATTTGAGGATGAATTATTCCAAGGAAGAGATATTTTAACACCACGTACATTTATTATTTTTAGATAGTTCTAGGTCAAGGGTTTTAGAGGAAAAATAAAAGTTTTCTTATCTAGATGTGGACCGTGAGATATGGATCAGGTTCCTCGACCCGTGGAACCAGCCTTTCATGAGCCAAATCATAACATGTGAAACCTTGTCCATGAGTCATAGTGTCACTCATGTAAATAGTCCAAAAAGATTCCATTTTCCCTAGGATCCTATGAATCATAGTACAACTTGTGATATGGGAATCACAAGTCATACTGATGACTCGTGATAACCCATCAAAAGACTGATAGTTTTCTAAGCTTTCCCTGGGTCACAGTATGACTCAATATAGGAATCATAAATCATATTGTTGACTTTTGATAGAGATTGCACTGGTAAATTTTCCTTTAGCCATCATGACTTGCATCAAGAGTCGTGGTGTCAATTGTACGACTTGTAGTACAAGCCATGGAGGCTAGTTTTTAATTATGTCTACCTAGGGTAGATGTAATCAAGTCCAACCTCTATTAATCCAAAACCCATATCGTTTAGTCTTCCAAATTGGGAGAATAAAGCTCTCAGATGGTTAATTTTAAGTTATTCTCACATTAAACATTCAGAAGTCATGACAAAAGATATAAGGCTCACAATTAGTGTTCTTCTCTTCAAGTTTAAGAATTAGAGTTTCTATCCATAGTTTTTTTGTCAGAATATTTATAATCAACTATGTGGGTATTTAATGAAGATTCCTTTCATCTCCTCTCAAATTTACACTTTTCAAAGTAAAATACCTAATTTTCATAAACTACGATTTTGCACAAATATGCTTTTGATTTGAATTCAGTTTTATATGATTTATTTATGCATTTACAGTATGTTAGAATACTTATTTATGATTTTTAATTTTTTTTTAATTCCATATTTAAAATATCAACAATACATGCATGAATTTCATGTCTTTTTCTGCAAGCTCAACATTTATGCATAAAATGAGAGTTACAAGATATTTTATCAAATATATGATTTTAGTTTGATTGTATGATCACCATACTCATTTTTTAGTTCAATATGACTTTTGGACTAGTCTTATGCCTTACAATATATTATGAGGTTGATATTCAAGTATATATTTGTTTTGAGATATTAATTAGTGTCGAGCATATATGAGTCACTCATTTGTAGTTAGAGTCATACTCATATTTTAAAACTACATGCCACAATAGTAGAGGTTCATTCACCAAACGTAATGACCCTCATAGCCATTTTTTTAAAATTACAATTTTACCCTTTTTGATAGTTACCCCTAGTCATTTTAGGTTCATTGGTATGGTTAGTTTGAAAATCAGAGTGAACATTTGAAAGTTTTGAGAAATTTTTGTTTTTAAAGGTTTTGAAGTTGAAATGGTTGACTTTTGTTAATATTTAGAGTCTCAAAATAGAATTCATCAGTTTCATCAACTCTAGAATGTGGATTTGGTAATAGGAAGGCCTTCATTTTTACTATTGGAGTTTTTGTGGTAAGTTTAGATTGTTAGACGAGATAAAATGGATGTTTAAGCATTAATTATGACTTGGATCACCATTTGGGGTTTGGATTTTTGAATTTGAACTCCATAATGTTTTTTGGATACAGGAGATAATTTTGGTAAAGAATGTTTAGATAAGTTTTAGGGGTCCAAAGGGTATTTTGGTTATTTGATAAATAGTATTATTTTAAAGTAGCCTTGATGAATATCAGGCAGAACACACCCGAACCTATATTCCAATGGTTCCATTATGTCTGGAACATTGAATTTAGTAGGGAAACATATACAATTTTTGTGCAATTCCAAATGAATCCTGAGGGTTCATTTTGAGCTTGGCTATTTTGAGTTTTGAAATGTTGTTGTTGTCATCTAGTGCAATTCCCTTTGCTCTTTTTGATCCTATCTATCCAAATTGAGATCGCGATTATGTGATCCTCTTCCCTTTACCATTGTATATGTCTGTTCCACGATCACATAGTTTCATAAGCCTTCCTTTCAATTTCTTGCATACCAACATGATCATGTAGGTTTATTATTATGGGGTGTCAAACCTCTTCTTTCTGATTGCATGGCCCTAGGCCATGATTGCGTAGTTCTGCACCTACCAGACTTAGAAGTCTCAATTTGAGCTTTCTTCCCCATTTTATATTTTTGAACCTTGTAAACTCAAATTGGGATATTCCCTAAGGTGATTTTCGAGATAAAGTTCTTGAGTAAGTTTACAATTTTATTTTTAGATTATCCATTGATTATTTCATGATATTAACATTAAATCTTGGTTTTCCGAAGTTGAAATCTAGGGATTTTTGGGGAAATTTTTTAATTAGTATTTTTTTAATTTTGAATGTAAATTTCTATGAAATTTTAAATAAAATTTCATATTTGGATTTTCTAAATCATGGGTAAACAAATTTTTTAAATAAAATTCTACATTTACCCTTATGCCTAGAATTTGATTTTTGGGGTGATTTTTGGATTTAATTTTAAAAGTAGCAATATGGATATAATTGTTTATTTTTCTCATGAAAAAAAAACATATTTTACAATATTTTGTGATTTCGGAGGCATTAAGGAAAGGAAACTCAAGTTTGACTGTTTTGCCTCAAATTTAAGGAAAGTTGATGTTCTTTGACTCTTTTATAAAGTGTCTTAGGTAGTTACAAGTAATGGGGATAATTAGGGGTGTCCATATGGGTGAAATGACGAGTATTTACTCGGGCACTAGAGTCAAGAATAACGGGTTAAGCTAAAGGAATAACAATTGTTGTAAAAAACTTATTATTTAGCTCTTTCTATTAAGTTGAGACTTGTATAGGGTTGAGATGCCCTTGTGAAATTCTATTTGCCTTTTTTTAATTTATTTATTGGATATATGTCATGACCCGAAAATTGATTTGTGATGGTGTCTACATCTCACCTACAGACAAACCTAATCCTGGCGCAGAGCAAGCAGTGATGGGCTAGTAATAAGCACCCATAGAAACAAAGAGAAGGAGATAAAGAGAAGAAGTACAAATAGGACATGAACAATACATAGCTAAACATAAATCCCAAAAACCTGGTATCATGGTTGTAGAGAATCAATATACAAAAAGTACAAAACAACCCATGACGGGGCCAAACTAAAAAATAGCTCTTCAAAACCCAACTAGGATAACTTTGATACTGGAAGGAGAACTGGTCAGCAAGGACGCCAGGTTCTCACCAAATCTCTTCGAATCAGACAGACTAGTGCTCACAATCGCGTCTGTCTGGATGACTCGTACTAGGACCTGCATTACAAAAATATGTAGAAGTGTAGCATGAGTACCAAAAAAGGGATACCTAGTAGGCATCATACACCAATCGGACAAAAGTAAGAAAGTAAAGAGTGATCTACATCAAATAGCACAAGGACACATAATGGATAATAGGAACTATATAACTACAGAATTGGTTAATAAGTACAGTAAAAGATCATCTACTAGTGGATTCCGAACCAGCTAACAAGTACAACTAAGGTCTATCATTAGGATATAGCACCCAAGACCTGGGCCACAAGCAACTCATGACCAAACATGACATATACCTGGAGCTCCAACATGACCAGCACAAAGAAGGACCAATAAGAAAGTGTGAAACCATTAACCATTTACGCACGAATGCTACAAATCAAGGACAGAAGGAACAACCAAAGTCTACTAGCAAACAAATCCAGCCAGTATTCCATACTACCGATAGGTACATTGAAACAACCAATAGGTACATGGAAACAACCAAGTAACCCAATAGGTACGCCCTCTTAAGCCCTGAAGAGTACAACCAAATGTGAAAGGATACAGTGCATAGGGGTGCTGATAACTAAATAGTGTACGTACGCACCCTCCCCAGTATAAGACTTGGCCAGAAGAGGACCCATGAAAGTTTCCCCGTATACTTTCCCAACCTACCCTAGTATACCCCTCCCCCGTACATGCAACATAGCCAAGGTATGGCGCCCTAGGTCAAAGGGTCCGTGGAAGGATCCAGTCCCACGTACAAAAATCCTCGTAAAAAGGCATCCAATACCATAGTCATTAAGGCCAAGAGGCCAAAACTCGGGCTCATCCCATATATCACATCTTGGTAGAAACCCAACTAAAACCATGTAGGTACTATCAAAATATTAGTAAGACTCAAATATTGCATATAGGCAATATCTAGAAATCAATATGATCATGAGAAAATAGCCCGGATAGTACAATAAAATAGTTCCATACTGCTAATAAAAGCAGTCGTGGAAGATATAACTATATATAAAAATCATTACTAATTATTAATCTGTCAAAATCAAGTTACCTTTTAACATGTTTAATGCATGCTCGCTAAACAAACTAATCAATAACATAAACTGGTCTAGGATTGCTAACTAGAATCTATAGGATGGCTGTCAATTCCTAATCATAAGGTATAACCTTTCCTAGCCCAACCACGGTCCCGAGCCACAAGTGAACTCATCAGAGGTGTCATAACTTCCTAGAGGATACCCGTTAAGGGCCAAGAACACACCCGTATAAGAAGATACATGGACCTGCCTTAGCTCAGCCAAAAACCACTCATTCCCAGGCTCGCACCACTCTAGGGTATAATAGCATACAGGGTTGCTACCCACCCAACACAGCCGTACTCGGTTAGGTACAATATCATCTCATATGGTAGCTAACCCTCTAGCATAACTGTCCATGGTTAACTATGTCCCACAAGGTTACATACGCCCAAAATCGCACCTAATATATCAAGTAGAATGCAGAATATCAGCCTATCTATATCGTCTCTAAATCCACCAACCTAAATCGGGAGATATCTACTAAGCTCTAGTCCCTAGTATAATCCCTTTCCTAACCTCACTATGTCCAGAGTTAGTATAAAATAATACGCATCAAAGGTGTTACTCCTCCCTCAACCACACTACCGTCTAGAATTGGTGTGAGACACGCGAGTAGGAAAAAAATAGCCCCAGGGTTAGTTAAGCTACGAGCAAGCTAAATGGGACATAGACCGGTGGAATAAGTATATTGGGGCCCAAAAAGTCATCTCATCCCCGATCTGGTGCTTTATCATACATACAATACACTAATACTTAGTCAGAAAAAAGTACACCGTAGCCTACCTGAAATTCGGCGATATCCTCGAGAAGGATGACCCAATGTCCAAAAATCATGTACGTATTTGAAATCCTGCGAGGCTAGAAAAAACATAAACCACGTGTCAATATGAATAAAACAAGACCCATATTGCTATATAAATATCGAGGCCAACCCATATTGCTATATAAATATCGAGGCCAAAATCCCGACTAAAAATACGTATGAAAACCCTAATAGCATAGAGTAGGAAAATATTTATACCAACAAGTAGAGCACAACTTGTACATGATATGGTACATAATAGGGCTCAAGTTAACGATAGAAATAGAAGATATAAGCCCAGAAAGTCAATATAATAAAGAATTACCCGATAGAAACGGTCATAGAACCACATAAATATGATTTCATGAAGTGAAACTTCAAATTAAACCTCTAAAAGTAGCTAATCAAGCTCAAGTTTCGTGGAAAATTTGAGAGAACAAGATGAACTTTCATCCAAAAGGAAGAAAGAGAATATATATATATATATATATATAGCCCTGCCAGGTGATCTTCGTGATCACGCCCCACCACCACACAATCACGACCCTGGATTCCTCAGGCCTATACGATCGTGATGACCAAAGGATCTGGGCTATGCAATCGTGACCAACTAGCCTCAATTTGAATATTTGAGGCTCGGAGCGGAAACAGAGTCCAATTTCAACAATCCATATATGAAAATTTCATGTAATCAGTATTGCAAACTCAATGAAAGTGATAAAAATGAAATTCGAGATCATATAGACTGAGTAACTCCAAAAGAATCTATAAATATAAAGGAATTAAGTATAACAACTGCTAGGGACCCAACCTATCGATCCCAGAAAGTAGTGAACGACTTGGGGTAGTTACAAGAACACTTTATGTGCGATAGTGTCGCAAAAATATGAAAATAATATTGAGGGTCATTACAACATCCCCCATTACAGGAATTTTTTTCCACAAAAGTTAAGGAAAGAAGAAAGTACCTGGAGGGTCGAAAAAATAAGGGTACAGAGTTCATATATCCCTCTCTGTCTCCTAGGAAGCCTCCTCAGCTAGGCGGTAAGTCTAATGAACCCTCACCACTGGAATGTCTTTGGACTTGAGCCGTATCAAATCTCTATCAACAATGGCCTCGAGCTACTCAAGATGAAGTACAAAGGAGGGATCTGGCACATAACGACGAAGCATAGACACATGAAACACCATATGAAAAATGACTAACTCTCAAGGTAAAGATAACCTATAACCAACTTTGTCGATCTGTTCTATAATCTCATACACCTCGATAAAGCTGGGGCTAAGCTTTCTTGTTCGACTAAATATCATAATACCCTTCATGGTAGAAACTCATAAGAATACCATGTCCTCGACACTAAATTCCCAAGGTCTATGTCTACAATCGACATAACTTTTCTAATGAATATGTGTTATCCATAGTATGTCCTGAATAACCCTAAATATTTTTTTAGCATCTCAAAA
>JBDJHY010458523.1:0-17583 GCA_039654485.1 Withania somnifera | reverse complement strand
TCAATATACTTCAAAGAGCGCCAGACTTGTGGGCCAGACTTTAGATAGCATAACGTAGACAGAGGGGCTATGCAGGGTGGAGGCATTACTTCTTAGGTTAAGTACCGAGGATTTGATGATTTCTATCTCATTGGGGTCGTAGGAGATCACAAAGCAGATCGGCAAATTACTTACTAATTTACCTACCTACAGAGTTTGTGGTAGTACACCCTATTCCAGCCACATCTTCGTGCCTCCGTATTATTTATCAGATTCATCTCGTACATTTTGTCATGAGTCATCTTGATTGGATGACTATTTAGCTTGTGACGGGCACCTTGAGGTAGCTATTGAGGAAAGATGTAGACAAATCGAGGTCTAGAAATATTTCTGTTAGGAGAGTTTGTTGAATGGGTGGTATAGTTGAGGAGGTAATTGGGATGTTCAAAGGAATCATGCGAGATGTCCTATTTTTATTATTCTAGAATACGATGTCCTTCTTCTTGACTTTTGCAGACAAACATTTCTTTAGTGGTGGATGTTGTAGTGGTCCTTAGGGCCAATTTCATGATTCCTGCAATCTCTAAGCGTTTAGAACATTATTGTAACTGCCCCAAGTCGTTTGTGACTTGATGAGACCGATAGGTTAGCTCCCTGATAGTTTTATGGTTGGAATTACTTTATAATTATAGTTTTTCGAGTCTTACTCAGCTTATGCGATCCCTAATCACATTTTTATTGATTCCATTGAGCCCAGAATATCGATTACATGAAGATTTCATATATGGAGTGTTAGAATTGGACTCTATTCTGTTCTGTGAGCCTTTTTTATCTTTTTCCAAAAATATGCCAAGGGAATGCCTCGGAACCAATTTATCGACTATATGACCGATAAATCAGCTAAATGGCCTATTTAATAGTTAGTTAGTGGCTATTATATATTTTCATCTTCATGAAGTTTTCCGCATATTTTATTAAAATTCTCTATTTTTTCTGATCGTTGGAGCTTCATAAAGCTCTTTTGAGGATAGATTCAAGTTTTAATCTATCAAAACTCATTACAGTAGTTCTATGATCATTTCTACTGGGTAATTCTTTATTTTTTTAATTATATAAACTTTTTGAGATTATATCTTTCATTTCTAACTTTAAATCTAGCCCTATTTTGTTCCATATGATGTATGAGCTGTACTCTATGTGTTGGTATAACTATTTCCCTTTCCCGAGCTATTAGGGTTTACGAACCCTTTTTTAGCTCAGATTTTGACCCCGTTATTTATATAGAAATATGGGTCTTGGTTTACTCGAATTGACACGTGGGTTACATTTTTGCTAGTCTCGCATAATTTCGATCTTTCTACATAATTTTGGATATTTGGATATACTTCTCAAGCAAGTCACCAGAATCTAGGTAGGCTATGATCTACTTTCTTAAGTGTGGGTAATAGTGTAGTAAATGCATGGTAAAGCCCTAGATCGAGGTTGTGATTACTAGTCGGGTCCCGATATGCTTATTATTCTAGCTTATGGCCTACTTAGATGACTTGTAGCTTAACTACTTACACTAGGATATATCGCCCTACCAGTGTGTTCAACGCCGACTATGGAACATATTGTTATTGGGGGAAGGGTAACACCTTTGATGCATACTGTTATATGCTGACTCTGGACCGTAGTAAGGTTGGGGGGATTATACTAGGGATTAGATCTAAGTAGTTATCCTCCGATTTAGGCTAGTTGCTTTAAGCCGATCTAGGTAGGATGATTATTCTGTGTTCTACCTGAAAATATTGTGTGTGATTAGGAAAGGTATGGCCCCTTTGGGCCATATATAGCCATATATGTCTTTGTTGTTTAGTTAGAAACCCTATATGATGAAATTGTACCAATCCAGGTACGGATAACAGTGTACCCAGCTGAACACGTCTTTATTGGATAGTTGGTAGCCCTGCGTGATGATATTATCCCCTAGCCCAGTATGAGCCTGGAAGTGAGGTGTATTTGACTGAGCTATGATGGCTCCAGTTTTCCCTGTACGGGTGTCTATTTGGCCATTAACAGGTGTGTTCTGGGAAATTGTGACATTATTGGTATGATTACTTGTGGCTCGGGACCATAGTTGGGATAGGAGAGGATATACCTTGTGATTAAGGCTTGGCAGCCATCCTATGTACACAAGTTAGCAGCCTCAGACCTGTTTAGCTTATTGTTGATTTTGTGTTGGGGGCGTAAATTAGACGTTTTAAATGGTAACTTAATTTTGACAGTGTAACTAGAAACTGATTATACATATATCTTCCACGACTGCAGTCATGAGCAGTATAGAGCAATTTTCTCACATCATTAAGGCTATTTCTCACTACCACAATGATTTCGGGACATTGCCTACATGTTGGAAGTCGGGTTTTACTGATGTTGGACTTTTACCTACATGGATAGACTTGAGTTTCCAATGATATATGATATATAGTCTAAACCTAAGTTTTGGCCTTATGGCTCTAATGACTATGACATTGGTTGACTTTTAATAGGATTTTTGTACGTGGGATTAGATCTCTCCATAGACCCTTCGAGCTGAGTCGCCATGCCTGGGGTATGTTGCATGTCTTGGGGAGGGGAATACTGAGGTAGGTTGGGTGGGTAAGTATACGGGGAAGCTTTCATGGGTCCGCTCCTATTAGAGTCATGTACCAAGGAGGATGCGTGCGGACACTTATTTACTTTTCCAGCATCCATTTGCATTGCATCTCTACACGTTGGTTTGTACTCTTCAGGGCTTACGGGGGAGTACCTGTTGGGTTACTTTGTTTCTTGAGTGTACCTACTGGTAGAATGGGGTGCCAACTGAGTTTTTTCTAGTAGATCTTGTTTGTTCCCTTTTATCTTTGATAGGTACTATTCGTGCACTTGCTGTATTTGCTCTTTGAGTAACTTGTCGGTGGTTGGTATTTACTTATTGATGGTTTGGTATTTAGTTATTGGTCCGTACTTGTGTTGGTTATGTTGGAGCTCCAGGTACGTGTCACATTTGGTCATGATCTTCTTGTGACCTGAGTCCATGTGTTGTACTTTGTTAGTGGCTTTCTTTTATACCTGTTAGTCGATACTACACACACTAACAACTGACCCTTCACTACAGTCACGGGCTGTCATTGTAGTTTCCCTTCCCGTTATACATTATGTGCCATTTCCTTATTTTCTTTTGATTTTCCTTTTCCTTTCCTACGCTTACTTTTTCTCGGTCAGCCTATGATGCCTACTGTGTACCTGTTGTTTTTGGTACTTATGCTACACTTTTGCATATTTTCCTGATGCGGGCAGCCATGATCGTGCGGACTAGCTTGGTGCTGTTCAAGAGATATAGTGAGTAGTTGGCGTTCATGCTTGACAGTCTTCCTTAGCCTCTACAACTATTCCATTTGGATTCTGGATAGTTATTTTGTAGTTTTTTCCCCATTACGGGTTGTATTTTGTACCTTTTTTTATATAGAAGCTCTACATCCACGATACCAGATTTTGGGGAGTCATGTTTAGTTGTGTATTTTGTGTTCTATTTCTATTCCTTCTCTTCATCTCCTTTCCGTTTTCTATTGGGTACTTTGTACTGGACCACGACCACTTACTCTGGTCCCGGATTAGTCTTGTCTATAGGTGAAATAGAGATGCCATTACAACTCAATTTTTGGCTCATGACGCTCTTACTCAAAGGACTTGGTCGCAAGGTCAAGGGAATAAAGGTTGGAAACGAGAACATGATCATGATGATAATTGAAGAGATCATAATGGAAACTGGAGGGATTGTGATCATGATAAATACGTGACATGATCTTTGATTGGTAATTTAGGAATGATAATTTAACACGAATATAAACAACTCAAAACACACAAAATTAAGAGACATTAGAAATAGGAGATGAAAACTGAAACAACAGTTAATTGAATCTTCAATTAACCAACGGGAGATTAGATTTGATTTTGGTGAAAGAGAAACTCAAATGAGATTCTATAAATTAGCAACTCAATAAAAATTCAAAGAGAATATGTTCTAAATTAACAATATAAATTCATCAATTTCTAATCTAGATTTAAGTCCTACAATCAAGAAGTTGATTGGCTAAAAAATTATCCTAATCTAATCTAACTCTAGATACTACAAGATTTCAATTTCTCAATAATAAAAAACTAACTAATTTAAATGTTGCAGTGTCCTATTTATAGTATATGGATTATTACACAATTAGACTATAAAATGGGCTTTTAAAACATAATAAAAAAGGTCATTGGGAAGTCCATTTTGAAATGGATGACAAGAAGTAGACAACTCATCCACTTGAGGAGAAATTGTTCTTCATATTGGTCCCAAGTTGTCCGACCCCTATTGATGCCTATATTCCTTGATCATCCACCAAGATTTCTTCCATAGATTCCTTGGTTTGTGTGCTCTCAGGTATATGTATTCAATGGCTACCAAAGTAACCATTTAATGCCTCTAATCTCTTATGTGTATGATCTATAGATTGAGTGAGTGCATTTGAGTCTATTTGACACATCTTCCGAGCAAATATTTTTGTCTTTTAGTTGTTCATGTTTTGGGTTCTCTTAGATAGAATTTCAAGTATAGGTCAAGAATGATTGGTGCTAGATGGTATCATATCATCCTCTCCTTAATGGAGAAAACTCATCCTAGAATCCAAGCCTTGCAATAACAAAGAAGAAATACATAACCAACACTTCCTCATGGTATGAAGGTTAGTATTCTAAATGAAATCACACCAATAAAGGAAAATTAAAATGGATAACCAAGCCTTCTACTATGTCCAGATAATCATAATAAGGCATAAGGCATAAGAAAATTGGCCACCCCATTTGTAGATAGCATAAGGATAGCCAACTGAGGGCATCACTAATTGAATGAGTTACATATGGTTTGATAATGGAAAATTAATCACCCATATGATACTCTTACCCCTATAGAAAAAAAATCCAGTATTATCATGGGCATCATTGTAAGTAAATAGGGAGTATAAAAAGGTTCAAACAGAACTAATTCCCCTCAATGTATTTTAATTTCTAGGTTTACAATTAAAGTGAAGACTCATATGAATAAAACAATCACAAATGGAGTCACATGAATAAAATAAGTTGCCTTGTGGAGAGAGACCACCTCTCTTTCTCCAACAATCCTCCTAAAGGAGTGGGATTCTATATGGAGTCCAATCAAATACTAAAACTTAACTAACCCCGCGGGGTGACAAGGAGTATTACTCATGAGTTAAGGTACCATCGACTCACCCAAAACAACCCTTTCTTTTCATTTTAACAAAGGTACACCGAATAATTTCCAAATTATAAATCATTACCAGGGTCAAAGGGAAAAATATTCGAGGTAGGTCACAAGAACACCCATTTCCCATTGGAACTCCTACTCACATATGACATAATTTCCACATAAACACAAGTATTTTCATATGCAAATAGGTAATGTAGGAAGGTTTCTTTCAAATTGATTTCATCTAATGAGTTATCATAAGAAGGAGTACTTATTGGTCCAAGCACATCAAGGTACTGATCAAGAATGGGAACACACAATGATGAAGAAGAAATTTTAGCACATGCAACACCTTCCTCAATAACACCAACCTTCCCAATTGATGTACTACTATCTCTTAAGGAGAGGTTTTCATAATTGAAAAGTATGTCATCACACCATGGTGAGTTGTTAAACAAGATATAACCCCTAAAATAGGCTACATGTTTAACATTGCCAATCACCCCACTAGGCATACCCTCATAACTCATGTCACCAACAAACATGATGTTATCCTTGAAAATAGACTCCATCCCATAAGTTCTTTGAGAAGAAACAGAAGTGGACTCATATTCGAAGGAATGAATATTTCTATGCAAATAAACTACATGACTATTTGCTTGGTCAACTATAAAATCTCTTTCACCAAAGTAAGTTTCATTAATCACATGATCCAAATCCTTACTTAGTAGGCCATCATTATAAATAACCTGACCATCACAACAAAGCATGCTAGTTGGTGGCATTTCATGCTCAAAATATTCACACATAATTTTTCCACACTTAGGAGAAATAGCATGGAACAAGCATCCTCAAGATAAGGACTCCTAATTTAACACAAGACACCACTAACATCGAATGAATTACAACTCAAGCTATCACACGAATCAAGTAATTCATTATCATACTTGTCAAACAAGGGTGGGTTGTCAAAAAATGGGTCACAATAAAGAACACCATCGTCAAGATAATCACCATTTGGGTTCCTCAAATTCTCTAGCTAGTCAATATGATTCTCACCCGAAGGTTTATGTCTCCCATATGGTAGTGCATTTTTCTCAAGTCATGAGTACTAAAACTAGGTGGAAACAAATCAATCTCTAAAGAAGAATCAATCCGGTCAACTATAGGATCAACTAGTGTTTGGTGACTCACAACATGAGAAACATCAAACATCAAAATGCTTCTATAGGAATTATGAGTCAAAAGATCACTAGAACCTATATCTTATATTTATTTAGATACTAGACACATAATCATGTTTCATGGGCAATGAAGTTTAAGGGTTAGCTTTATTACCTTGTTGATCATAAGAAGAATTATTCTTACCATTGTGGTCATCATTAAGCACACTGATCCTTTGAGAAGTTTTCTTGGGCCTCGTGAATTTTGCATTGGAAGGCTTCATTGGGCTTGCTTCCAAGAATCTTTGCATAAAGATCAAAGCAACTAGAGGCAAAAGAAATGTTAGTGTAAAGTTGTGATAACCCACTCACACCCCTCTACACCACCTCTCGTTTTTTCACTCTATGGTTGCCATATATCACATTTTTACTCCTCTTAATATTTTCTCCCTCAATTTTGTCAAAGTTAGAATACGTTCCAAGGATTCCTAGTAAAGGGTTAGAAGATCCATTTACATCATTCCTTCACTTGGTTGAACAAGGAGTGGTTATAACAATTTCCATGCTTGACCCCTTAATGACAACCTCATATGGTGCATTTTTCTTGGTTTCTACTAAAGATTCCCCCATATCACCCTTATAAGGAGTCTTCATTAGTTTTTGTGAATCTTCAGCCTTCAGCTTAGGATCATTTGGAAAATATTTTTATGGCTCTAAGAGACATTGGTGGAAAGACAAGATTTCCTTTGAACTCCAAGGAGTAATTATACCAATATTGCACATATAGAATCCTAAGTTTTTGGAACCAAGGAATTCCCAAAATTAATTCACAATCCTTAAATGGATACACATCACACAAAACCTCTTCTTGATACCCTCCGAGTGAAAAGAGCATTGTCACTCTTTTATCTACCCAATATCTTTCTTGAATGAGATAAGGGTTTTTTTTCATTACCCAAGGTATTACCAACTATTCAGCCATATGAGGAGTAGTATAGTTGTTTAGTAGAATGATAATCAAATTCAAGCATAAACCCCGAACAACCATTTACACTCACATTGGTCCTAAACATTTGTCTTGCTGGGACTTTCCTTTCTTGATACCTTTAATTTACCTTACTTTTATACTCTATTGATCCTCCCATCCAATCCCAACCATCATTACTATATGGTGAACAAGAAGCTTTGGAAGTAGGATAAGAAGCATTAGTCGTAGCATACCAAGAAATAGGTGTTACTTTTATTTGGTACACATGATTGTTTTGAGTTAATGTCCACGATATACATATGCCCTTTTGTATGGGTAGGAAGAATCACAAGAAGAGGAAGATAAATCCACCTCAAAACTTCTCCTTTTATCTTATCAAATTCTGAAGGCCCATAAAATATTTAGAGAACACCATTGTATCCCATACTACCTTCATCATCATCATAAGACTCATCTTCATACTCATGGTCTTTACCATCATGTTCAAAAGAACCATCATAGCTCTCGCAGAACTCTTCTTCATACTCATGAGGCTCTTCATCATACTCATAGACTTCACCGCTATAAACGTACTCACTAATATCATCACCATCATAATCTGAATCCATGGATGACATTTCCATCTTATATCACCTTGTTTACCTACAAAAATCAACAAATAAGTTGGTATTAAAATTTCTCACGCCTCTCATATTTAAAGTCACTCAATGTACCTCCTTAAGGCTTCTTTCCGAAGTTCATAGAGAACTAACTTGACCAATCACTTTACAAAGTTTCTTATACTTTGTTCAATGAACAATAAAGAAGTCCAGACAAGAAATAAAGAAGATACTACAAAATAAAATAAGAGAAGAACAAAAGACAAGAGAGAAGAACAAAAGAAAAGGCATAAAATTCAAGGGACACTAGTCATGCTAATAAAAATAAGTATGATTAAATAGTAGTGTGTACTAGTTGAGGAATTCAATTATAATAGGAAGGAAAAGAAACTAATAGTGTGAGGTTCAGAACCCAACCAAACACACCTTGTAAAATTCCAAGTGTATTTCCTTAAGGAAAACTGATCCTTATTGTGGATGGCTTACCCTTGCTGGTGGAAGGCTTGTCCTCAGCCTCCTTAATCTTTTCATCCAACACAAGCTCACTGCCTCTACTATTGGCTTAGATGGGAGAGGTGGATAGATCATCCTAGCGTTGTTCGACTTGTCCAAGAACTATCTTAGCTTGTCATCAACTTAAAAGTATTCTGGAATTAGGGATGAATTGGGGATTTTTGAAAAGTTCTTGTCCAGGATTGAATGGCTCCTATATGGATAGCCTTGGAAAATCATCTAGAGCAAAATAATCTGCCTACACTAAGCTCATTTGGGTTATTTTTCCTTGGTCAATATTGACTCCTTTAGCTCCTTTTCAGTTTTCCTTAACTAATTTTTGGTATAAAATGAGTTTTTACACAGCTCAGCTTAGGTATATGGATCAAATGCACCTTTTTCATCCTCTCCACCATGGAGATTCGAAGACCTCATGTGAACACTTGAAATTCAAATTTCCAACTACCCTCAAACAAGATCGAAATTGCATCAAATTTTAGATTTCGACTCTTTTAAACTAGGAAAAAAATCCCAATATCTTTTACCTTCAAATATCAACCCAAATAAGACCCAATTTCAATATTCTTCAAATTTTGAAGAATACTATGAGGGATGAACTCCAAATTTTGAAAATCCCTCAAATCAAATCCAAATTTTACCAAATTTGAATTCCAAGCTCCTCTTTCTACAGGAAATAATCCTCAATACTTTTGAAGCCTCGAATTAAACAAATTAAACGTTAGTTTAAAGACCAAAATTCTAAAAAAAAATGGAAGTCTACGAACAAGCAAAACCCAAAACCACAACTTTCTCAAATCTACTCCAATTCTCATGAGATTTGAGATTCTTATAATATGGGTAATACTTTTAAGTAAATTTAAAAACTTCAATTACAAAATAACCTTCAAAATTTGAAACCCAAAAGCTTCAAGGTCTCCGATGATGAAATAGGCAAATCAACCCAGATTTGACTCCAAAACTAAACTAAGACTCTAAACACTAGGAGATTAATTCCTTAAGTTCAAAATCAAAGAACAAACACAAAATCAACCAAAATTGGATTCTTTCTGTAGTTTTTGGACTTTGTAATTTTTTTATAATGTACTAGTTTATGAGTCTAGGATTGAAATTTGTAGGGATAAATCTCTAGCATATGCCCCGATACCAAATAGTATGATCTTTGATTGAGGATCTAAGATCAATAATTGAGAACAAATATTAAATAACTCAAAACGCATAAAATTAAGATAGACTAAAAATAGGAGATAAGAATAGAACAAATTAGAGATGATAATTGAAGAAAGAATAGTTAATTGAATCTTCAATTAACTAAAGAGAGATTAGATTTGATTTCAATGAAAGAGAAAGTCAAATGGGATTCCACAAAGGAGAAACTCAATATACAAAGAAAAGAATTTCTAAATCAATAATAGAAATTCACCCATTGCTAATCTAGATTTAAAATCCTACAATCAACAAGTTGATTGATTACGAAATTACCCTAATCTAATCTAACCCTGAATACTACAAGCTTCACAAGATTTAAATTTCTCAATTCATCAAAAACTAACTAATTAAAATTCCTAAGTGTCCTATTTATAGTATAGACATTATTATACAATTATCCCTTAAAGTGGTCTTTTAAAACATAGCAAAAATAGGCCCTTGGGCAGTCCACTTTATAGTGGATGACCAAGGAGTGGACAAGTCATCCACTTGAGGAAAAAACGTCCTTTATATTGGTCCCAAGTTGTCCAAACCTTTTGTGGCCTATCTTAATTGATCTTCCACCAAGCCATCTTCCATAGCTTTCTTAGTTTCTGTGCTCTCTATGGAATTTGATGGCCTCCAAACTATCCTTTAATGCCTAATCTCATGTGTATGGTGTATAGATTGCATGAGGGTATTTGAGTCTCTTTCAAATATCTTCCAAGAAACTTTTTACATCATTTGGTTGCTTATATCTTGGGTTATCTTGGCTAGAACTTTAAGTATAAGTCTAGTATGACTACTACAGGGCGATATCATATCAATATGACAATAGAGGCTCTAATGATTATGTATTTGATAGAGGTGGTCAACAAGGTTCAAGTGTCCATTATTGATCCCGTTATTTCAAAGGTAGAAGATATGCCCACTGAAGTGCTAAAGAAAGCTAAGTCTATTGACATGGGAATTAAAAAAATGAGAAATAAAGTTTCAACTTTCGGTCAAATTGTTAACACCTTTTATAACTCTATCATGCATCTTAAGTCTCAAATGAGTCAAATTTCTGCCTCACTCCATCTAAGGAAAAAAGGGTTCTCCTGAGTGATACCACTCCAAACTCAATGAATATTAATGCAAATTATATAGGAATTACTACTAGAAGTTGTAAGGTCTTATGCAAAGAGGTAGAGGTATGATTCTCCTAAAGAAAAGATTGATTTTAAGAAGTTTAAAGCTAAGGCAAAACATGTGGAGAATCTAATTATTGTGGGTAATGCTTTGAAAGATGATACTAAAAACCACATTCAATAAGATGCATTTGAGGTTGACAAAGAAAGGAGGAATGAAGTTCCAAAATACTAATTGATAATTCCAAAATATGCTCATTCGTTCCCTCAAAGGTTGAATAAGAAGGTGGAAGATGCATAATTTAGCAAGTTCTTTGGTCATGTTCAAATAATTATTGGTGAATATTCCTTAGGTTGAAACACTTATCCAAATAACCGGCTATGCCAAGTTTATAAAAGATCTTTAGCAATAAAGGAACATAGATTTTGAAATAACTGAATTCTTTCACCATTTTAGTTCTATTATGCCAAGAGATTTTGTTCCAAAGAAGGAGGACCTGGAGCCTTCATAGTTCCACGCACCATGGGGTTCTACCAATTTGAAAAATCTCTTTTTGATCTTGGGTATGATATACACTTGATTCCTCATGATATTTAAGAAATTGGGTCTTGGTATCCAAAGGAAAAACACCATGAATTGTTGATGGTGGATCAAACTATTAATTGACATATGGGAATTCTTTACCGTGTTCTTGTGAAGGTGGATCATTTTATCTTTTCTGCCAATTTTATTATCTTGGATTATGAGGTTAATTTTGATGTCCCTATCATATTAAGAAGGACATTATTAGTTATGGGGTTAGGATTCATAGATGTTTGACGTGGAAAACTAATCATGCTTAAGTATACCTCTAAATCCAGTCAGTGAGCATACGCAGACGTTGTCAAAGTATAGTAACCCAAAGAGGAGTTAGGGTCGAATTAATAAGGAATAATATGAGTTTCTATTTAAAAGTGTGTAATAATTACTACTAGTTTGCACAGTGTATCAATTATCCAAAAAAAATAAAAAATAAGGGTGAGGGATCAAGAGTAAAATATATGTACATCTATGAAAATCAATGATCAAAACATGAGTAATCTTTAGAGAGCTTTTCACAATCTGATTTCTCAGGTCATGAGGGCACTAACATCCTACTGTAGGAGAGCCACCCAAATGTTACGGAAAGAAAAAATAATAAACTAAAGTAAAAGATAATAGCATAAATAAGGAAAGAACATGTAAAAGTCTAATACAATAAAAGAAATCCCAAAAACTTGGTATTGTAGTACATGAGCCACTTAGAAATAAATACAAAGTCTGATATAAAATACCTCATCTGTCTTTGAAATACAAAATAAGTAATAGAAGTCTAAAAGAAGAGATAAAATGGGATCTTGGATGCCTAAGATCATGTTCTACTTTAGAATCCAAATAACAACACGAACCTTAGAATCAACATCACTCACTCATAGTCAGATCTGCACCAGGAAGATGTAAAGTGTAATACGAGTACCAAACTACCAAAGGTATCGGGTACCAAGTTGGCATTATCAACCGACTGGACCCACATAAAAAATAACAATAGTAAATAGAAGATAATGAAATAAATAAGTCACAGAAGTCATAAATAATAAGTGCAAATAGGTAAAACTAGGTACATATAAAATAGAAGTAATAAGTAACAGAAGTACAGGCTAATACGAGTCGACCAGAAAAAGCAAGGCTTAGATTACCAAATCCTGGACACAGTCTTCCTATAGATGGAGAGCCACTTGACCGGGTTAGCACCCTTTGTAGCCTCTGTACCTAAAACAGATGCACTACGCTACCTAACACCTAACCTTGTCTCCCCTAGTCCTTCTGGGTGTGCCTTTAATAAAGATAGTTAACAACAATAATATAAGAACCCAAAATCAGAAGTAAAAGCGTACCTGAGTTCTTGCAACATATAATAAAGAAAAAAGAGTAAATAAGGGAAGTGTATTAGTAATCTCAATGAAGACGAAGGAAGAAGGCACAATCAAATGGAAACCCAAATATAACTATCAAATAAATCCATACGAAGGAGGATGTAAAGTAATGACTAAACAATTTAAGTAAAGGAACAAATAAACATATATAACCCATTGACACCCCATACTACCAGAAGGTACAAACAAGTTACACTCACCTGCTGGCATCCCATACTACCAGAATGTAAAAACTAGGAAACAAGTGCGGAAAGTAACACATACATGATGCAATGGTACCATTATCTCATTATTGTATGAATCCCCTTTCGTCTCAGTGGCTAGCTAAGACAGAACTGTTGTGAGTTATAGAAAGGTCATCCCCTCTACTGACTGCATCCCAAGTTGGCAGGGCCCATAAAGGGCATCCTTACGTACTATCTTATAATATCATAATTAGAATCTCATAACTATCATATCTTGGGTTTTAATGCATGTTCCCGAGCATCAGGTGTCTAAAACCAATCAAAAACTCAATATCCATGCCTAACTATTTCTAGGACTAAAATCAGGTAATGACTAATTCTAAGCATCCGACATTAGGCCGAAGATATAAATGTTAGCAAGGCCATAGTACCTATCACCAAGTTTTAGGGCCTGCACTAAAACAAGTCAGAAAATACAAGTATTGGGTGCCCAATCAATAGTCGGGTCTAAAACAGTTAAGTAACCTTTTTTAAGTAAAGAATCCATTTTAAAAACTAGTTTCATATCAGTATTAGTCAGTAATATAAATCTTTGTAATCAACTTTCATTATCAGAATCTAGTAGTAGTCCCATTCATCAATATCCAAAAATGGTCCCTCTAAGCCAATCAATATATGAACATGGGATCTAAAGGCTATGCATGGTTTTAAAATCAGCGATACTAGGCCCTTAAAAAATTAGTAGAAACCAATGCATAAAGATCTCAGTTTTATGATGATGAAATGCACAATCCCAATGAAAGTATCACAGAATGTCCTGCAGGCCCTGCACAGGCTCAGAATCACTACATCACATAATAATTAGCCATTCAATTCCAGTACTCATGAACATTTCCAATAATCCCACCATATTTATTCCATAGTCAATAGTGACCACACAGGGTCACTGATTAAACTACAATCACAGTACAATACCAAAATAAAATATAAGAACTGAACTAGAGAAGAAAATAGGGTCAAGGGTGCCAACCTAGAATTCCCAACCCTAGGATGATAAGTATTAGTATTATTTCCCATATAATCCATCAAATAATACCGTATATTGATGGGTGTTGAGGATCCATATTGACTATCATGAGGTCTTTTCTTGTAGTTGGTGCAGTCATATGTTTTTTACCGATAGATAGTGGGAAAGATCCGGAGGCTTTGGTTGGGACCAAGTCAAGGGATGTCAAGGGAATATGGATAGTGGAGATAGGCATAGGGATGAAAGAGGAATATTTCTAAGATTGGTAATCAATAGCGCAAATGTCATCTGAAGATAAGCTCACAAATACCGAAAAAAGTAGCTTGGATATGTCTAACAACTCCAAAAATGCACCAACAAACCCGAATGATCAAGAAAGTAGAAAAGTAATAACCTATGTATTAATATGAGTTATATGATATCCATAATTATATAATTATAGTCAGAGTCCAAATCTGAGTCAAAACGAGCCTACGGGCCTGTGAATCTGAACTCCAAATGAAATATACCAAAATGTTTCTCACATTGTAAGGAACTGATACCTAAAATTTGGAACTTAGACGAGTAATAATTACACTAAAATCGATAAAATAAATTGAAGAAAGAAGTAGGAGAAATTTTGGGAATTTATGGAAACTTTTCAATAAAATTAGAGTAAAAAGTTACCAATTAGTGAAGAATAAATTATTAGAAATGTTTTTGCAATACTTCTCAAGCTCAATAATAGAGACCCATGAATTTTCAAGAACAACAATTGGGTTTTAGAATGAAGAAGAATGAGAGTTTTAAGCAAAAATTTAGAATTTTGGGAAGTATATATAGCTGGTACCAAATACTCTTCATGATCGCGTAGAAGGAAAGACGCAACTAACGTGATCACGTGCACTACATTGTCCTCCCATAAAGGAAAATGAATCAATGGGGACGATCAACACCACGTGATTGTATGACAAAGGGTCGCGATCGCGTAGGGCAAGAAAATAGATCATCACGGTCATAGTACTCTTGTCGCGATCGCAAAGGGCTAGTTGGGAGGCACACTAAAACAGCTAACGACCAAAGTAGCATTGGGAAAATACTCTAAAAGAGGGTTTTGAAATGCGTGCAAAACCCAAAAAACACAAATCATATATGCAAATTTAATGGAAATGACATTCCAAAGTCAATGGCATAGATGAAATTTCGATCCAAGATCGGTTAGATGAAATATTTAACTAAATTCAACCCTCATTCTAAATTCTCATAATTCTAATCGACTACCCGAAATGAGACCATCTATGACGACGCCCAAACAAACACCTCACCTAACCCAAAATCGATGTTCCAAAGTTGATGGCATACTTAATTTTCAATTTGAGGCTCCAATTATCAAAATTTAATCAAAGTCAGTTTTGAACTCCACAACACATAAAACTCGAAAAATGAGATACAGTGGCAACGAAGGCTTCCGTACACAAACCAAGAGTTCATCTATACCAAAATCTACATTCCATAGCTAACAGAACTATGAGAATTCAATTTTGAGGTTGTTTTCAATGAATGTTGATTGGTGTTAATGATATCAAAAGTTCAGGATTTAAAAAAGTCAAAAGAACATAATGACCAAATGATCGACCCTGAAATCAAAGCACCGATCTTGATAATTTATAAATAACATAGGGACGTTATATAAAAGCTATAGGATGCAATAAAAAAAGAGAAATGTGAAAATAACCAAAAGGGTCATTATTGATCTAACATGGGTAAGGTCCAATGTAATCTTGATTAGGGTTTTGAATCAACTATAGAATTGAGGGTTTTCAGCAGGTAACATTGATTTTAGGTGTAGGCTATATTCTCTCTAACTATAGCCAAATATCACTGTAATTCTCTCAAAACCACAATTTATTCACGTCAAACCAACCAACAACAACTCAAGTAGACGACACCCTTGTGTACTATGGAATTTATATAGGCTTAGAACCCAAATTCGTATTGACAATATCTTTACCTGACTTCACTTCTTCTCTCTATAGAAAGGTGGAAGTCAGAGGGCTAAACCAATATTTTTAACTAGTGATTATAAATTACTGCCTTAAAGGAAAGATTTAACCCACTAAATGTACTCAAATCTAGAAGAGATTCATCAACACCCAATCAATTAACCTACAACCATATTCCCATACCTATGGCTAGGCAAGATTAGCCATCCATGGCCTCAAAACAAGAGCACACTTAAATGGCTATTCCACTACTACACCCATAACTCAATTAACAAGATGAAAAATCAAAATTGATGAAGAATTTCAATAGCTAAATGAAAATAACTTAATAAGAAATTAATGGAAAGTATTTTGAAATGTAGTTGAAGTGTTAACTCTTAAAATTACTAAAACCTCTCTACCAAAATTTTACTCAATTATTACCTATGGTACAAAAACCTAAAAATGGCTTTTATAATCCCAGAAAAATGGAGAATAAAAATTATACAAATGCCACCATCTTTATGTTTTACTAACAAATTCAACTATAGAACTAGAAGGCAAATTAAATATATGGTATATGGACCACATCATGAAAAAAATTCATCTACTCTAGGCATTGAGGACCTCTTTTGGAATTTTCTTTAGTAGTTGCAAATTGCTTTTGTGATCCTCATTCTTGATGCTTGAGTTTGTTATTTTGATATTTATTTTGAATCATCTCGTTTCACTTTCTGTGAGTTGGTTGCGTGAGTTTTGTCTACATCCTAGAAATATGATCTGCGTTTATAGATATTTTCAAATCTTCATCTTTTTATTCCATTTGTCCATCTTTTCAGCCCTTTTCTATACTTTTTGCTCCTTTTCTGGGTTTAAGGTGTTTGTACTTGAAACGAATTAAACAACACAAAAACACAATTCAAAATGATAAAAAATCCATAAATTCATGGCTTATAAACATCACCTACTTAAACTTTTTCTTGTCCTCAAACAAACTATCTTATAAAAAAGAAATAATCACTATACCTGGTACTATGTGTAAGATTACAAACATGAGGCTATGATATTTCTCCTTTACCTTAGAGTACTATGTGAAAGATTAAAAATATGAGGTTATGATATTTCTCCTTTTTCAATGTGAACCAAAATAAAGATACCTCAATCATCAAACAATTAACTCATGATTTGTATGCTTCAATTAGTGGCTGAACATTACCTAATTATAACCATGTTCATATGTAGTGAATATATATTTTTCATGCATAAGACATATGTAGAGAATGTTCCCTCACAAGAAAATATTATTCCATCACTCATCACAAGATCAAATGCATTACAAGAGATGAGGGAAATTACACTCATGCTGACAAGAAGATAAAGCATTGTAATACCATACCATAGGCTTGCCCATATTTTTTCAATCACCACCACTCAAAAACATTTGGTTTAGGATACAAAAGGAAATCATTTAACTTGTAATGTTGAGAAAGGGTATGAAAAGGTCAATCAATTAATTTCAAGTAACTATAACTATTTGAAGCGTTATTCTCAATCATTACCTCTTTTTAACTTTTCAACATATTTATCCCAAATCCTTCTTAACCAGAGCTTTTCTCTTTCCACCATGTCTC